>QWTY01012145.1:4420-20166 GCA_008033365.1 Pseudorectes ferrugineus
TGTAATAATGAGTTAGAATTCCTTCTGCAGTTGTTCTAACCATTCCTTTACAAGCCTTTTGCTCATTGCTGATACCTGCCATAAATATCCCATGACCTTCTAATTGGTTCTTAATTGCTATCTAAGATTTCCCCATAGAGACTGAATTTTTTAATGTTTCTGATATACCCGTGACAAATACATTTTGATGGAGTCTTTATGTCTCTTTCTTACCCACAGGAAAGCTATGAAAGGATCCTGGAGTTCAGGAGTTAAAGCTTAATGGCTCCTGGGAAAAAGGGACTAGGAACAAGAGACAGGCAATTGCTCTCCTTTAGAGCTACCATCAGGTCAGCCAAAACAACAGTGTGAAATACTCCAAACAAAAGCAGGGATCGGTCACTTGAGCCATACCAACAGCTGCTGGAAAATTGGATGCCCTTTCCCTGGCACCCACACAGCATGGTGATTAATTGGCAGCCTACTGACCTAGACAGTTTCCTGTTTTGCCTAAGCCTACAGCCATCCTCGGATCCACATTCCCAGTTTGGCAAACTAACATGGGAGGCACAGGTATGACAAAAGCCTGGTGGCATTACAGGCAGTCCTCACGTCAGACTTGTAGGTGCCAATGGGTCTTTACTGGTGGTAATGGAATGATGCAGGAATGCTGCTACTGCCAGTGGAGACAGCAAGTGACAGGCTTTGGAGATGCTGCTTATATGCCTACAGTGTCAATTATTTCCTACACCCTTTTCTGTAGCTGTAAGTAACTTGCCAGTGTATTAAGGATGCAACTTTTTTTATCTAAAAGCATTTATGCTGAGCATACTGATTTCAGATTCCCCTGAATGAAAATTGACCTTAAAAATACATTAAATAATACTAAATATCTGTAGGTGCCTGAAATTTATTAATAAATAATTGATCATGAAACAGAAAGAAAAGAAGACAGAAAATAAATTCTTGTTAAGGAATCATGTATTTCATATGATCAGAAAAAAAAAAGAAGTTTTATTGATACCTCTGATCAATTCTGAAACACAGACTTGCTCTATGTATCTATCTATTAATAAAAACCATTAGCCCCTCCCTCTCATTCTAATAACCACCCAGTCTGAGCTTAGAAGCACCAATGAATTTCAGTGTTCTGTTGTATCCTGCAGGGCTCAAAGCAATTATTGCGAGAACACACCTAAAACATAGGAAATTTACCCTTAGCAATCCATTGTTTTCTTTCCCAGACATCTTCACTACTTTCCTTTCTCCACCCACTTCTGTTTTCCGTGAGGAGCAAAGTTGAGGAGAGGAGATGAGACTGTTTTCTACATAAGATAGAGACAGGGAAAGGTAGCTCATGTCTCTTGGCCCAAGTGAAACCTGCCCTTCAGGACCAATTTCAAGTTTCAAAGTAGACAAATCCATCCTTCTCACGGCATTCATTATGTTGTGCACTGGAGGACAACAGGTTAAAGAAGCATGTATTTCCATACATCCTGTTTATGTGAATTGCTAAGGTCAGGCCTGGGTTCTGAAGATATGGGGAGAGACACTGGAAGAATCTTCTCTCCAAGGGAAGCTCCCTAGGATTTAGATAGTAATTTCAGAAGTCCTGTACAGTGTCTCACTTGACACAAGGGCTGTAATCAGAGCAGGCTTTTCCTCTATGGACAGGTCTACATGCCCATAAAGACATGATGGAACAGAGAACAGAGGAAGCTTCAGAGATTTCAAATCTCTTAGAAGTACTGGGTCATGCTGACCTGTGCAATACCTAGCAAAATGACAATAGGAGAACATTTTTATTGTTGTCATCGTCCTTCCCTTTCTCTATTTCTGTTCACCATCTTCCATGAGGCCCAATACACTAATTGAACAGCAGAAAGAGCACAGCTGTGCTATTGTTTTCTTTTCCTCAAATTGTTTAGCTGCATCAAGTTTTAGATTACACTGTAAGTACTCCTGCTGAGGTCTGTGTTTAGCCAGCAGTTTGTAAAGCAGCAGCAGCAGCAGCACAAGAGCCTTGATAGCCACAGGGTGCTGGAAATCTCTTTGTAAAAATAAATGATCATGTATAGGTCAATATTTTTAAAGCATTCAGTCTACAGTATTTCAAATCTTAACAATGTATGTGACGAAAAGTTGTTTGCACACCCACCATTGTCACTGGGGTTTGAGGAAAGTTAGGCTGGCTGTGAGAAGGCAACTTAGCAGCACATGATCTCTGAGGAACCCTGAGTCAGGTCTGTGAGTTCCTACTTGAGCTGTCTTGTAAGAGATTTCTTGGTACACAAAACACAGATTTGAAGGATGAGTGGGTAGTCTCCATTTACAAGCAAACATTAAATATGTTACGTTGTGTTCTTTGGAATGGGACTCAAGGCTGAGCCTCCCAATTTCCATCCTAGTGCAAAAACCATCGGGCACCTGAAACCTTCTCACTGCAGGCAGTTAATACCTAATAACCTTGGGCACTCCCACGAGTAGTGCAGAAAAGAGGCAAAAATGAATTTAAATACTACAGTAATGCCTCATAGAGTAAGTACTAAAGCCTCAGTAGTACAGACTGCTGATTATACCCTGCCTTCCCACACTTTATGAGAAAGAATTGATTGAAGCTCCTAACCTGAAGAGGAAATTAAAACAGCAAATAGATGGCTTCTTAATCCTCTTTACAGCCATGGATTAACCGCTAAGTTTTCTTCCTGAGTACTTCTGAGTTGTCAGTTTAGGCTGCTCCCTGTTCCTTTAGGATCCTCACACATTATCTTAAGCTTTGCCTCTACATGCTGCAGGAAGAGTCAGCACTGAATTTAAGAACTGTGTGTACTATTGCTGGTGAAATGGCGTGAAATGAACTTAGAAACTTTTACACAACTTGTGTACATGAACATACTTCGGGTGGTTAGGAACTGTCCCTAACTCTGATGAAGTCAGCAGTTGAACCCGCACTGATGGCAGTGCTGCAGAGTCAATCTCAGCATTGTGCTGGCCAGAGATCTCCACTGATGGAGCATGTCCTGAGAGGTGATGTATTTTCACGGAGATATGAATAAAAGAGTGAAACAAAAGGCTCAGGGACCATGGAGTCTTGAGGATTTAGCCAACACAGAGCACAAAGTAAAGAAAGAGAAAATGAACTTCACTCATCAAGTGCTCCTTTCTAATGAGAGGTCTAGTTGAGCCTCATTTGACTAAAAGCTTCATTACAGATTGTGCATGTATCAGCCACAAGTCAGTCATATAAATTGCTGTGATTGCTGACTATGGAAATCTCTGCTGTTACCTAAAATGATCCTTTCTTGAGGAAGTCATAGAGTAAGACAGGTGCTCATCCATCACTATGGTGTAATAATAAGAGGAAAACAATAAAGGCAAATATTTTATGGAGCAATATTTTAATTTATAATATAATACAATATAATTTATAATTATATACAATATCATTAAAGGGTATCATTAACTCTTGATAAAAAAAGTCAGTTTCTCACACATCAGCTTCATGGCGTAGAACAGTTAAAAGGCCTGATCAGGTCTGGTTTACCTTCAGGAGACATCAGGGTGTATTCACCTCAGCTGTGATGCAGAACAGGGATCTGTAAACGTGGGGGCTACACTGTAGGCTACAGACCTTTGAAGATTTTTTATTTCCTCACTTCAGCTCATGTTTAACATTTTTCTCTCACGGTGCTGGCACCACTCATATTCCTGCTATTGGATGATCATAGCTGGACTGCATGAAACATAACTCTGGCATTGGGTCCTGGGTGCAATTAATGTTATTATTGCTGTGCTACTGTGCTACAGATTTAATTGTAAATATCCACATGGCCCTCACACTATACACAGCTGGCTGACTTCAAGAGGTGGTGTCTAGTCATTCACTAGATAAAACTGGACTGTGGTTAGCCCTTTCCTGGGGCAAACTGCAGCTAATTGATTGCAAGGAAAAGATGAACGATTCCAACGCAGTACCTCCCATACATTCATTGTCACTTGTTCATTCCTTGACAAGGAAGTTACAGTTTTGAAGGATTCATCTACAGCCTGTCCAGACCTGTCAAGTCACACGTGCTGAGTAAAGGCTTGCTCACCCTTCTGGCCCCCTCTGCCTGTCCTCTCCTGGTGACATCTCAGGTTTTGTAGCACGTAGAGGCGGCTTCTCCCTTTGTTGACCCCCTGCGTCACATGCAGCTGGCCACTGTTATCAGCTCTTTCCTGGGAACAACGCTCTGCGTAGGTCCTGTCTTATCACAGGCTTTTCCAGCACGATCCTCATGTCTTGCAAAATCTGATTGCAACACATTCAACAGCTCCTCTTACTGCGGTGTTATTGATGTTCCTCTAAACAGATGCAACTTGTTTGTGAGTTGGGAAGTAAACATAATTCTGACTCCATTTTCTCACATTTCTGTCTGTCTTTGAATGGAAAAGACAGACAAGCCTGAGAGGAGTGTAATGTTAGTCGGTCTGTGCACTGAACTCAGTACAATGCTATCCCCATTCTCAAAGATCATGGGAAAAGTTCGGTACTTTTTTTGCTGATTCAGTGCAGAGCATTTTCAATTGTTTCCTCTGAAAGCAATGCCATTCTCAGTGCATGTCATTCATTTACTAATTCAGTCCTAGCTTACATTTTTCAGCAATTCTTTTCCTTGCTAATCTTTCATATATGCATGGGTGGAGTACTCATGGTAGCTCAAACCTGTCCAGCAAGAAAGAAGTCACTGCATAGAAGACATATAAATCTCCATTACACATTTAAAATTGTAAGTGACGATGTATTCTGGAGTTTCAGAGTGATTTCAAGAGTTTTTCAGTACCATATTATTAAACTTTTATTTAGAGAAAACTTATTAGATTATGTTAGATTTTTTTTTAAGAAATGTGCTAATCTGGTAACATTTTATTAGGCAGAGAATATGGTCTTTTATACTGAGATTATTGTGTCTGGGTAACTCATAGTTCCAAACTAAAAGAATTCAAGTTCTTGTTCTATTGTTTACTTAATTTATTTCTTGTTGAATTCAGATGTTAGGAGAAATATTTTTGCTGTTATAGCAATGTGATAAGCACCAAATTCTCCAAATTATTCACAACCTCAAGCATCTTTACATTTTGTTACTCAGATTTTCAGTCATAATGTTGAACTGACAACATTTTTTCTCATTGCTTTCATTTTTCAAGTTATGCATAGAAATAAATGAATGTTCATTAAAATACATATCCACTTTGGACTCCTTGCATAATTTTTTAAACTTGTTATGGAAATAAAAGTAATGCATAATTAAGAGCAGATAGTAAGAAAAATGAAACCTTGCCAGAGCTTTAAATTTGCAAAATGATCCAGTAAGAAAGCCAAGAAACACAAGAATGCCTAAAGTAAAAAACACCCTTGTAAAATAGAAGTAGCAATTGATTTTAGTCAAGAAAAATGTGCCTATTTGTTGAAACTCCTCTATGCTGACAAGTCATGAAATATTATGATCAGAAATGAATCGAATAAATTGATATATGTATCATGTTGAGTACAATCTGATTAAATATTTAATTTTAAAAGAATATTATAACTTATAGGATAAATCTCTGTTTCTTAAATATATTTTAAAAACCTATGAAAGATAATTATACTTCTAGCACAAAAAAAAGGTAAAATATGCCATTAAGTTATAATTCTAATAGAACTATAGCAGTTCAATAAAAAATGGAGTAAAATTCTTCCATTGTTTACAGAAAGAGCTGATTCTGTCTACACTCATGAATGGCCTGTCAGATGTCTGCGATGAAATTCCACTAAACATTTTTTGAGTAATTGCACCAGAATATGGGAAAGGGACAAGTTTGGTGCTCTTTTTCAGGGTGCGCTGTTTTGCCTTGCTGTTTTATACCACAGGAAAAGTGGTCTCAGCTGGGCTATCAACAGAGCTTGGACCCCTTTAGGAGGACATCTCACTCACATTGCTCCTTAGTACATTGGACTTCCCTGGTCTATTAACATCTATGACTCACTTGTGTCTATGACCCTGTTTAACATATTTTATGATAAATTCTTTAGTGAGCTGGAGTTGAACTGCTCTAGACAACCTCTATTAGCATGAATCATTATTATCTAAACATTCAAAGGTAGAACTGGATCTACGTTGTCTGGTTTCAGCACAGTCAAACCTAGCTTGCAAACACATTCTAGCCTGGAGCTCTATCACTTAAAAACAAACTTGAATTTGCCATGCCAAAAGCAGTATTTATTAGTCAATCTTGAATTTCAAATCCTGGCTTGTAATAGGGAATCCAGAGAAATAAATGTTTTAATAAATGTAAACACTAAAATTGTTTGAGAAATAATGCTTGTGATTATCAAGGTGTTGCTTTGTCCTTGCATAATGAATGTTTCAGGCAGCCCTGATTCTCCCACCTCAAAAAAGGATATGGAAGAGCTGTAGTAGATAGAGAGAAGGCCAATAAAGATGATCAAAGGTATGAATGACTTCCAGGGGAGGAAAAATTATACAGGCTAGGAAACTTTTGCTTGGAAAACAGACAGTTGAGGGGATATATGATAAATTCATAAAAAATTGGGAGTGGCATGGGAAGGGTGAATAGGCATCACTTGCTCATTGTGTCTCTCAATGGTAAAGTAGACATCAAATTAATGCATAGGTGGTTGGTTCAAAAGAAACAAAATGAGGTGTTTTTTCATGCAGTGTGTGTTAACGTTAAGCACGACTAGTGAAAGGGTTTTTTGAAAGTTAAAGTTTGCACAGGTGGAAGGCCAAAATGGAAAAGTTCATGGAACAGATATCTATAAGGTTACCGAGTACACGGTGCTCATGAAACGCCCACATTGCAAGTAACCAGTCTGCTGCAATGCTTGGGAGAAGCATGACTACTCATTTGCTCTGTTTTCGTAATTTTTCACTTGGTATCCTGTTCTATCCATCATCTTGGTCTGGCCCAGCACAGTTATTCTTACGTTCTTTGTTTATTAATTAATCATCTTGAATATTCATACAGCACATATGCACTTTTTTGGGTACCTACCCAATAATTATAAGTTTGTCTCTCAAGATTACTTCCTGAAGAACATTGCAGAAAATCTGTCAGAATAGAAATAAAATATGAATGAATATAGTGTGATCTGCATTTCAAAATGAAATAAAGCATAAAATACTAGTCCAAATGTTTGCAGCTTAAATATACACATATGTTTTTACTAAGTCTTCCATTATGGTATAACACATTTAAGAGATTTTAACACTGCTATGAAAATGCATTATCTTTCACCATCAATGAAATTAAGTGCCAAAATATATTTTTAAAAGTCATTATATTGGAAATGGAAATAGCATGTAATGAGGACTGGGAAAGCAGACAATTATAAGTTGAAAAATCTGACCTGTAATACAGGTAGTATTGCTAACTATTAGTTGGACTCTTACATTATTCACCTGCTTGAAAATCTAGTGAAACACACTCTGATTTTGATCAGGGTCTTTATCATGAAATATGACAGTTAAGTATGTGTTTTACTTGACAACTTCGTGATAGAAAATTTAGCATTTGGGTATGCCATTGACTGACCTCAGTGAGACACTGTATAGGAGGTATTTATTACTTTTTGGTGGATCTCTTTTATTTATCTGGCAGGTGAAATTACTCTTCCGTTGAAAGCAGAAAACCAGAGTGCAAAATTGATACTAGTTTTAAACTCTTAGTTTTGCACATGTGTCTGGTCTGATGAGTTCAGGGTTTTCTTGGGAGATTTGGGATGGAAAAGAGGGCAGACTACATGGACATTTAACCCTGCCCCAGAGGACATCCTGTCTCTAAATTGGAAATACATGGATTTGATGGATGGACCACTCAGTGGAATTGGCTGGATGGTGGCACTCAAAGATCTGTGGTGAATATTGCATGGCCAGGTGGAGACCAGTGATGAATGGCATTCCTCAGGGGACAGCAGTGGGACCAGCACTGGTCAACATCTTTGTCACTGTCATGGACAGTGGGATTGAGGGCACCCTCAGCAAGTTATCACTTGACACCAAGCTGTGTGGTGTGGTCAGCACGCTGCAGGGAAGGGATGCCATCCAGAGGGACGTGGACAGGCTTGAGAGGTGGGCCTGTGCGAACCTCATGAAGTTCAACAGGGCCAAGTGGAAGGTCCTGCACTGTGGTTGGGGCAATCTCAAGCACATATAGGTTGGGCAGAGAATGGATTGAGAGCAGTCCAAAGGAGAAGGTTTTGGGGATGTTGGTTGACAAGAAGTCCAACATACCTCAGCAGTGCATGCTTGCAGCCCAGAAAACCACCATATCCTGAACTGCATTAAAAGTGCTGTGGCCAGCAGGTCGAGGGAGGTGATTCTCTCCCTCTATTCTGTTCTTGTGAAACCCCACTTGGCATATTACATCCAGCTATGGGGCCCCCAGGGTAGGAAGGATGGGGACGCAGTATAGCAAGTCCAGAGAAAGGCCACAAAGATGATCAGAGGGCTGGAGCATCTCTCCTATGAAGATAGGGGAGGGAACTGGGGTTGTTCAGTCTTGAAAAAAGAATACTCCAGGGAGACCTTATAACAGCCTTCCAGTTACTAAAGGGGGCCTACAAAAGAACTGGAGAGGGATTTTTTATAAGGGCATAGGACAAGAGGGAATGGATTTAAATTGAAAGACAGTAGGCTTAGATATAAGGAAGAAATTCTTTACTGTGAGGAGACGCTGGAACAGATTGCCCACAGAAGTTGTGGATGCCTCATCCCCAGAAGTGTCTGGCCAGGCTGGATGGGGTTTAGAGCAACCTGGTATAGTGTCCAGTGTCCCTGCCAGTGGCAGGGGGACTGGAACTAGATGATCTTTAAGGTATTTTCCAGCCCAAACTATTCAATGATTGATGATAATTCAAGAGGGTCAGTGGTATGTTTGTAAAAGAAATGTGAATACAACCCGCAAAACACACCAGTGTTGTTGGGAAAGTTGACACTTTTGCAGAAGTGAAAGAAAAGGACTTAGGCTTCCTTTGCTTCTTACTTTGAGAAAAAGGGAAATGTTTTCCTTGGTAACAGTGACTAAAAATCAACAGTAGCAAACAGACAAGTACATCTGTTCAATAGTAATAGAATACATGAAATGAGATGTCAACTGGTATTTCTAGCACTGCTACTCAATCAACTGCAGTTTCTTTCCTAGCGCTTTCTCCTGCCATTAGGCCCCATAGCATGTGTCCCCAAATGACCCAGTAGGAAATGTCAAAGAAATCTGACTAGGCTAATCAAAGACTGCTCCAGAGGGCAGTAGGTGGGACAAGATGGAGTGTTAACCTCTTGGGGAGAAGCTGGAGGGGAAGGACTGTTCACTGCCCAAAGAAACAACACTTTGAATAGGCCCCTAATGTGCCTTTTCTTTTTTCCTATTTTGCTCGTATTATCCAACTATTAAGAAAGAGTAAGTTCAGACCAGACTGTTTACAATAGAATAGCATAAACTGACAAGAAACAGAATCAAAAAGTAACAATAAATGTCTGAGTAACCTTTTTTTTTGAAGGTTGCAACCCACCTCAACTTGCATGCAGACTTGCATACCAACAACCCTCATTAGTGCACAAAACAAAAACGCATCAAAAAAATCTTTGAGATATAGATGGTTTGCTTCACTATTTTTTTATATATATATATCTTCAGCAATGGTTTTACTTTCTGAATTTAGTCTTAGACTTACTGTCCTTTGCAACTCAGAAAATAACCTCTGTTTTAGCCTTACCAATAATATTTTATAATTGACACGGAGTGACAGATTAAAACACTGTTCTACTTAATGGGGATATTCCACTCTGTACAGAGGGAATCTGTAAGCATAAACACCCTAATTAACAACATTTTCTAATAAAATTATTTGTTCCATATTTTCTATGGTTTTTCATCATGTCAAAATTGGAGGAAATAAAACAATGGACCAGCTATAATACAGCACACTGCCTCAAACTGTCAAGCAGGAAAAACTGCTGTCATCAAAATAAAACCCAGCAACAGTGGTGTCTTATGTTGCATTAAGTATATTGACCATCACCAAAAAAAAAATCTCCTACCAAAAGTTATAAGACAAAGACTCTTTTTCAGTCAAGAGGGGTATTTTGTTATTCTAAAAAAAGTCATTAGGCAGTGATCTGTGAAAGCGCTAGTTTATGAGAAATTGGTGACTTTAGGGAGAGGGGGAGAAGTGTAGGTAAAAGAATCATCTGAAGGTAGAGTTGGGCTTTTCTCTATCAGAGGGGATGGTCCCGCTCTGCTCTGCACTGGGGTGGCCTCACCTCCAGTGCTGGGGGCAGTTTTGGGTGCCCCAATATAAGACCTGAAACTATTAGAGAGTGTCCAAAGGAGGGCCATAAGGATGTGAAGGGCCTTGAGGGGAAGCCATTTGAGAAGCAGCTGATGTCACTTCATCTGTTCACCCTGGGGAAGAGGAGAGTGAGGGGAGACCTCATTGCAGTCTTCAACATCCTCCTGATTGGAAGAGGAGGGGCAGACACTGATATCTCCTCTCTTGTGCCCAGTGACAGGACCAGAGGGAATGGTCTGAAATTGTGTCAAGGAAGGTTTAGATTGGATATTAGAATAAGATTCTTTACCCCAGGGCACTGGAACAGGCTGGGCACTGGAACAGGCTCCCCAGAGAAGTGGCTACAGCACCACGCCTGCCAGAGTTGAAGTTTGGACAACCCTCTCAGGTACATGGTGTGACTCTTGGGGTATGCAGAGTCAGGATTTGGACTTGATCCTTTTGGATCCCTTCTAAATCAGAATATTCTATGATTCTTTGAAGTGTGTGGAGGAAGGTGGTTCTAGGGAACCAGAACTGCAAATGGATGGGTGAGTCATGTTAACACTGAAGAAACCCAAGTTTAACATATTATGGAAATGGGAACCATAGAAAAAATGTTGGGAGAAAGAAAAGCAGCAAGAATGATTCAGGAAAATGCTTTTGTAATGTAGGGAAATAAATAACCAAACCTTTCTGAAAGTTTGAAATAAGGAAAATAATGTGGCTGATTGTATAATAAGCTAAACTAAAATGAAAATTCCCCCTCCTTCTCAGGTTCAGGTAACATTGAGTAAAGAGTAAAGAAAGAAAAAAGTTCAAAACAAAGTGGTAGTTACTGGAAGATAAAGCAGATTGCTGAACTTCTATTTTAGAAGGACACCTGAAATAACTCCACATCATGGAAGCCAGATGAGAAAAATCTTTTCCTCTGTCCCCTTCTGGCCACTTTGATGTACCTCAGAGTTGTTAGATTTTATATGATTTCGAGCACATAGGTGAATTCTGTAGGTCTGCTACTCCAGGCAAATCGAGTTCTCAGGATATAAATGCTTAAAAAGTCAGCCCTACTGAAATCAGAAACATTTAGTTACTTAGGAATTTATGACTTTCTCAATTCCAACTTCAATTTACCATTACAGACAGACACCACACTTACAGAGGAAAATCAAATAGACAAATAAAAATTGCTTATATACCCTAAATCTTGCTTTTCCCTATTTTTAGCCCAGGAGGACCGAAGTTCTTCAAGGACTATCATGCCTCTCTGTGTGACAGAAATCCTCTGAGCAACACCTTCGTCTCACCTGGAAAGACAGTCTCCCTTTAAAGATCACTATTTTATATCTGGGGTCAAGGACATGTTTCTGGCTTTGTCTTGTAAAAAGTTTCAGTGACTTGTGAAGAATTAATATTAAGAGTAAAAGAGTCATTGTTTTGTCTTTTTGTTTGTATTTCTTTACAAAGCTTTATTACAATGAATCAATATCCTGTTACAAAAATATTCTAATTGCTGGGCGTACACCATTACCACAAATTATAGCAGAAATCCTATGGTCTTGTAATGCACATTTTAACTACATCTTTGTTGCAGTAAGTATTAGAAGAGATTTATGTAACTGAGGGAGAGGAACCTGTGCATGTTCCACCCAAAGGTGTATTATTTTTCCATGAATTAAAGCAATGTAAACAAAGAAGGGATCAGTTTTCTGCAGTGTCACTGAGGTTATAATTAAAGGACAGTGAACAGCACATCTAATTACTAGGAGATGGGAACTTGATAACTTTGGGGAAAGGACCTCTCTGATGTTTTGCTTACAACAGCAAGGAGCTGGACTCAGTGAACCTGTAAACGTATTTTATAGCCTTATATTATAAATGTCAACTCTGAGCCTATCGCCATTTAGTCAGACTGGAGACAATAAGGACAAAGATTTGCTCAAATGTGTCAGCCTTTTGAATATCAAGCAGATTCTGACTGCTTATTAAAATCCTGTCACACTCTGGCTCTTATAAAAGGAATTCAATAGTTTTAGCAGGTTATTTAATCACTGAAAATATATCACTGTTATCCTGTATTACCTTAAATTCATTGTGATCTGCTTTTCATCATAGAATGGCTTGGCTGGTTAGGGATCTTATGGATTGTCTAGCAAATTGTTGGTAGGTACTGTGGGATGATTTACAAGATCAAAATTCCTATGTTAAGTGTTTTAAAATGAAAAAAAATTGAAGTATCAAACAGTTTAAAAGTCATTCCTAATAACGATGAGTCTCTAAGACATCATTACATAGTGTTGCAAACCAATTAAATATTCAATCCAGCAAAGCCCTGGGTACATCACTGGATACACAAATCAAATACATGTGATTGACATTGGTCAGTCAATGTGTTTCATGGAGTGAGACTGACTGAAAAAAGATAGTATCAATGATGGAAGGAAGAAGGTGCTGCATGAAGGGGTGGTTAATTCAGCCTTCTATGATTAATTTCAAAATCCTGCTGTGATGATGGAGGCAGATGGAGCATTTCTATTCAGTGACACCCAAGGCACAGCACCACTCAGTTCAGAGATGTGCAGACAACAGATGCCAGTTGAAGAACTTACATTTGATGGGGTGTGTTTGCCTTCTGTAGTTTACTGGTGTACAGAATCAACGGACTAACTAGGCAGAAATCAGCTCCCAAATTTCATTGTCAACAAAGAAAAAAGTTATAGGACCTTTTTCCTGCTTTCACCATCATATGAACTTCAGAACTGTGCAGTCTGGTATGCAGGAAGCCTCACCATGGCAGGTTTAGTTTTTTTATTTTTGTTTCTGTCTACACCATTGAATCTGTATGAATTGGTATGGAATATTATTTGTTACTATGAGCTCTCTAAATCTATGGATTACCTACAGTATTTTAAAATCTTTCAGGCAGGATATACAATATGAAAATCCTACATAAACAAAAGATAAAACATTTCCCCCAGGAACCAAAGAGATACTTTAAGCCTTGATGGTACAGACCTTTTCCACTGTTTGATTGAGAATATCAACATATAATCTTTAGAGAACAATAAATAAGCCTTTGAGAGTAGTAATATTACTGGGTAGAATAGCTACTAGAATATCTGATGAGCTTTGAATCTTCTTAACATTGTTGGTGGTTTTTTTGTATTACAGAAACACCAATAATACAAAAAATGCTGTAACACCATAAAAAGCATTATGACTCCACTGAAGAGCTCTGGACCATGTTTCTTCAAAGTGTTATTTTCTCTGAAAAATATGCCTATTATGTCTAACTGAAGTAAGAGGGTACAAATAACAGTGACAGGGAACATGTGAAAAATGTAGGTCTCAGAGAGTTTCTGGCTTTTACTACTTGTTGCTTTGAAAAGGGAAAATGTAAATGAATCAAGTTCCATCTTGTACATAAGATAAGGCCCTACAAGCAATTGCAAAGAGTAGGAGGTGTTGACGAGTGATATCTGCACGAGTGCCACTGGGAGAACTTGTATTGCTATTTTATTTGGAGAGTGATATGGAAATAAAATTTTCTTCCTTATTATTCAGACATTCAAAATATTAGTAGTGACCAAAAGTAATTGTTGCAATTGTTTGAAATAATCAAGTTCTGTTTTCTGATTATCCAAACTTCTTTATGTTTATTACATAATGAAGTCAAGAAATAGGTAACTCCTTATGTTGCAACATCTCTCATGTTAATGTGCAAACACACAAGCCAAATATCATACACAATATGTGCAAATGACAAACATCTAATTTGTATTGACAGTTATCACAACTATTTGCACAAATTAATGTCACATACATATGCACAATTAGATACATTCAATAACCAATTTGTTTCCAGATTGAAGTGTGCATTTTCCACATGCAACACCACATCTGAACAACTTGCTATTGTCCAGATACTTTCATGTTTTTTATCTCCAAGATAAGCATTTTCCTTCCCCAAATAATACCCAGAGGTACATTTCTAAAGACAAACAGCTGTCTGTACATCACCTAGAGGAAAGTCATCATTGTGATATCTTCTATCTCCTCTCTTAGTATAAAATATTTATAATTAATATACTTAAAATAATGTAAATCTTTCTTGCACTTTACGGTCATCAAATCCCAGACACATTCAGTTTTCCTCTTACAGTGGAAACAACATGCAATTAGGCTATGCCCAGAGTAATTTTTAAAAATAATTTAAACTGATGATGGAATTTTTTTTTTTTTCCTGAAACCTTCATAGGTAGCATGGCAGTAATACTGAGGATGTGAAAGAAACCACAGTAAACAAAGAAGAGGCACTGGGCGAAGGTGCAGCCACTTGCTGGATCAAAGTCACGCTTGTGTCTCACAGCGGTGCTTTTGCCTCTGGCTGCGGTCCAGGAGAAAGGCCCAAGGGAGCGAGCTCCCTGGCGAGTCACGGCGTCTCTCCAAGCAGGCGTGACATCTCCTACAAAATCAGACTTGGCCTCACCCTGCCTGAAAGCAACTCTCTGCCCAAGCTAGGAGTATCTGAGTTAACTTCTAAACTCAGTACCAAGCCCATTTTTAATTGGCAAGGTAATCGTGTGAAAATGCTGACTGAACGTCACTCATAAGTACCAGCCTTTTAGTTAAGCACATTTGTAGGTGGGGCATACATAAGCATGAAAAGGCCTGAGGACAAGTTGGAAATTGAGCTCTGGCAGCCACGTTGTCCCCAGATTACAACTCATAGGAGATGTTCACCAAAGCTACATAAACTTTGCAAACTCCACAGTCTGGTAAATCCCATGAAATCCAGTGCTTGAGAAACTTGGCTTTCCCTTGGTGTTTGCCTGTTGAATCCATATTTGTGCCTTTTCATTGTATTTTGCACATCTTTATAGGACTTTAATTAGGTTGGATTAAAATCTGAATTAGAAGTAGAGTAAAATTCTAAATTCTGTGTAATTTCAAGCTAAAATCTCAAATAAAGGCAATAAAGCAAGTTCCCCTCATCTTCACATTTGGGTCATAGAGAGGTCTTTGAAGCCAGTTGTGTTACAATCCTCTAAAACAGTGTTACTGGCCCAATTCTAATTTAAAATCCAGTTTTATGACATTCCATTCATTTCCATGATGTTTGTTTCTCATTTGCAAAGTCAGATTAGAATCGAATCCAATGAGGTTTGCTGCAGAAGGTCAGATAAGACTGAAAAAGTATCTCCAGGCTTTTCTTCCTATGGAAACAAGTCTTCTAAATCATGTTGATTCTCGCAAAAGTATCAGGAATGATTATTAAACAGCAATTGTATTGTCTTAATTTTACTTGTTTGGTCTGCATCTTAAGTCCTGCATGAGCTTAAGTCCTCCATAGACATCTAAGGTTGTAAAAGCAGCTGTACCAAATTAAACCACAGCTGGCCCAGTTCCCCCTCTGATAGTGGCCAATAATGGATCCAGGGAAGAGTATATGAAC
>QWTY01012146.1:0-10287 GCA_008033365.1 Pseudorectes ferrugineus
AATTTATTTTGTAAGCAAATTGGGGAAGAAATCAGTGTAAATTTTTTAAAATAAATTTCATTAAAACCCCCCAACTTTTGCTAGCTTTATGGATTGTTCATAATAAAGCTAAAGGAATTTGAAGAAACACTGTGGTTTATCTTTATGATGTTTCTTAATCTTATCTTATTTCTTTCGGGGCCCTTAGAAATTTTAGGCAATGACACAATAAAAATGTTAGAAAGCCTGCTGGTATGTTTTATGCAGCTGGGCTTTTATTAAAATATGAAATACTACTCCAGTAGATCAGACTGCTAGTTTTTCATTTTTTGTTTTGTTCTTTGATAATTAAAAGGGGGGAATTTTCATAAAAATAATGGCCTTGATTTCATGCATTCATTTCTGAGCAGTGATAATTTCCTCTATTACATATATGCTGCAGGTGTTGAACTTGAAGGTAAATGGTTTCTTTTTTTTTTTTGTAAATGTGGTGATCTCTTCTTGCAATAGGTCAAGAAAAGTGTTAAAAATGTGGCAATTTATGGACCAGTCTGATATTGAAACCATGCGAAGTCTGAAGGATGCTATGGCACAACATGAGTCATCATCTGAATACAGGAAAGTGGTCAACCGGGCACTCAATATTCCAGGCTGTAAAGTTGTTCCTTTCTGTGGTGTATTTTTAAAAGAGCTCTGTGAAGTTTTGGACGGAGCATCAAGCCTCATCAGACTCTGTCCGCGATATAACTCCCAGGATGAAACATTAGAGGTAAATGAGACGAATATTCTAAGATGTTATGTTCTTAGCCAGTGCTTTAATTTATATAATCTTACACAAAGGCATCATCTAATTAAAGTTTTCTGAACCAGACTGTTACTAGACTGGTCAGTTACATGGACCTCAATTTAATTCCCATAGTTACTTAGCAGTTTAGATTTGGTTGTTTCTACCTAGTTCAATATCAGGGTACTGAGAAATTAGCATTACTAACAAAGGATCATGTTTATAATTAGGATTAAGTAAGTATATAAAACCTGAAATGTGTAATGATTTTCTGCTGAATACTCTGACCTTCCACTTAATTCACTGGGAATTGGAAGTTTTCAGTTCCTTAGAAATAGAATTTAGAAGCTCATCAGATCAAGCTTCACCTCTATGGAAAGAAACAATTCTTTTGACTTTTATTATTTTGGTTTTAAAATAAAAATGCCCCTATTAGATGGAAGGTTAAAGACTGAGGCTTTTTTAAGGTTTTCAGGAGTTACTTTAACTTGTGTTACTTGATTAATGAAATGATTTGGTCTGTTTTGGATTGCAAGTAGGCCCAAAATCTCATGGGAAGCAAGTAGGAAATATGCACTAAATATTCTTAATAGTAAAAATTTCTACGGTGAGAAGTAGATGACACAAAGTTCTATTTATAACCGTACTAATCTTTTAGGTATCTCTATAGTTTGTTTCAGATTACAGTGGACAAGATAATTTCTTACAACGAGTAGGCCAAGATGGTTTAAATAATCCAGAAAAAGAATCAACAACAAACAATATCTTTCAAACTATCCGGAGCTGCAATCGCAGTTTGGAGTCTGAAGAGGGTGAAGATAATGTTAGTGAAGGGAGCAATTCAAGGAAAAACTCCTTGAAGGACAAAAACCGGTACCAGTAGGTCTCATTTTATTTTCTATCATCACATGTATATTTCATGGTTTTAATCTTTGATTTTCTTTTACAAAGGCTTGCTTTTAGAAATAAGAGCAACTTTAACATCTTCCCTTGTATTTATCCATTTCCGATTCAGAACTTTTCTCCCCTGATACTCAACTGCTTGGAAACTCTCTGTATAGCTATATTTTCCCTCATGATGTAATTACTTCCTCTCATGATAAGGGTAAATCCTTTTTGTCTTACACAGAGAGCTTTAAAAATCCACAGTTACAATTACAATTTTGATCTCTAGTGACAGGAATAGCACCGGGACATATTTGTTATCAGAGCTCAGAACATTATATTCTGCATGCTCAGGCAGTGTTCTGGCCCTTTCAAACTAAAGGTTATTTATTATCCTTCAGAAGACTTCTTCTTTTAAGGACATGTTAGTTTGAGGGGTTTAAATTTTGTCCAGAAAACCTTCATGTGTGAGTACACATTTTGAATTTTTAGGTTGCTGTAGTCCTGCTATTATGCAAAGAAGTTTACTTCATTGTGCTCTGTGTAAAAAAAGCCCAGTGTTCAGTAATCTGATTTTACTTTGAAGACCACTTTTGAAGACTGTACTAGTCACCAACAGGAAATACAGTAAATGCAAAGTTAAGACATCACATGGTATTCTAGAATGTTGCTTTGCAATTAAATCTCATTGCAAAGCCCATGTAGACATAGGTGGGTCAGGTCAGCTTTCAACTAAATAACTGTGGTAGACTAACTTCAGATTAAGTAACAGAACTGTACTGCTCTGAGGTGAAGCACTGTAAAATTACGTGAGAGCTTGCATAAAAAAAACATGCTTAAGTCACTGCTTGATTTATTTTATTGATAAGATGTGTCAGAAATATCAATATGTTCAGAACTATCCAACTTTTTTCAGCTACTTAAACATTAAATCTAATAAGTGACTGCCTGAGATGCAACTACTATCTTCCTGTTTAAAATGCATTTATTTCATTAACATGTAATTCTAAATTTCATTTCAAATAAATAATCATTATTTCCTGAAAGAATGGTTTCTAATAGAATTATTCACATCTGGCTTTAGTTGCTTCTGGGAAGTGGAGCAGTAGATTAAGCCAAGAAAGACAGACCCACTTCTCTGCCCATTTATGTTATCTCTTACCTCAGTCCAACTACTTTCTTCCAGGAATTATGTTTTGTTAATTAATATGCTTTAAAATCAACTTGCAAATCACAGTTCAAATGGTGAATAAGCTAGGCATATAAACATTTCACTTGGATGAACAAAATAGAAATTAAATGGAGTTCCTTTTTTTATGTGTTTATGAAATAATTTCTTGGT
The DNA here is from genome assembly GCA_008033365.1 of Pseudorectes ferrugineus. Classification (NCBI taxonomy): domain Eukaryota; kingdom Metazoa; phylum Chordata; class Aves; order Passeriformes; genus Pseudorectes; species Pseudorectes ferrugineus. The sequence continues at coordinate 2,991 of QWTY01012146.1, forward strand.
AAATTACTTATTTATGCTTTATTCATAAATATATTCTAGTAAGTTGCACTCTAAACTAAAGGAGGAATTCAATTTTTTAAAAAACCTAGTGTGAATCTGAAATTAAAATTTAAAATTTAAATGAACAGAACTGCGGATAGGTAATTAAAGTTATGTTTCCTGATTCAGGCTACTAACTACTCAGTAATGAGTATCTGTACTTCTGATGCAGTAAATACTGATTTTAACAGTATAATACTTGTAGGAGAATACTTCTGAAAGTACTGATTTAGCTCAAGTATCTCATAGGCTTTGGAAATTGCTTATTCACTTGCCATGACTTTCGTGGGCATGCAGAAAGCTGGGTGGGGCACAGGAGCAAATGGCTACAGAGGCAGAAGGGCCGTGTTCTGTTGTACTTGTATGGAGGCTGTGTTTGGTTTATTTTTAATGCTATGAACAGCTAAAAAGTTCTAAGGAAGAAATTTAATCCTCTTCTTGTGAGACCTGTCATATTTGCATACAGTGTTATAAAATCCAAATTATATCATAATTATGCATTATCTGATAATTGTAGTCTTGTGGTCATAAAGGCAGAAAAATACACTGCATAACATGTTTCTCATTACTTTATAATTGCAAGAAAGATTTTCAATTAGTTTTTCTTTTGATGATTTGGATTAGTATTGTGGAACATGAATGCACCAAAGCTGGTAGGTTAATTTGATTTGAAGAAAATGAAAGTCATCTAATACAATCAATGGTCAGTGGGTATAATTACTTTCCTAGCTGCGTTAGCAAATAAACTCTTTCACTCTGTAGTCAGTGACCCATCTAATTGCCCTAGATTTCTGTACATGCCAGATAAATATCAAACATTAATCTTACTTAGAATTCAATTTCGACAATTAATAAACTAAAGAAAAAAAAAGGTAGGCAGGAAAATTAAAAAAAAAAAAACCAACCAAGTTTGAAATACAGTTTTTATGGAATTGTTAATTATTGAGTGACGTATGAAGATACTCCTGACTTTGAATCATTGCTTTATTAGCCTGATCTCATCTTCCCTTTTAAGCTTTTCCAATTACACTAAATAACATATAAAATAATAGGGGAAAACCTCCATTTTTTTTCTTTTTGTGTACCTTACAATTTTCTCCTCTAAAACTGCAATCTGTGTCACTGTTTCCTTTACCTTTTCATTTCCTTGCCTCTCAGTGCAGCACGTGTAAAGAAAGCCCCTGGCCCGCCCCAGGCTCTGTGAGTGCTCTCAGTGATTGACAGCGGTGTCGCTTGTGGCAGCTCGTGTTCTGTGGGTGGTTACGTGTGTGTGCTTGGCTTACCTGCTTCCTGTACATTTTAATCTGCAGCATGCAACATGTGAAACAAGGCATAAACAAAGCTCTGCCGTTTCTGTCTCTGCTATAATAGACTCCTCCAGCCATGCACATCTACTCTCAGAATACATTTTATAGCATTTTTACAGAGACTTGTTTGATTGTTTTGAGGGCATAGGGGAGAAGGAGCTGCTTCAGTTGTTTCTTTAATTTTAAAATGTTAATTTTATATAATACAGATAAATATTTCAATTTACATGTGTCTGGTAAGACTCTAGTAAGACAATTTATACCAGCTCAGTTGCCATGCCATGACCATTATTTTTAGGAATATTTCTTAAAGAAATAGAGCTACAGATAAGACTCCAGTTATTGCAGTTATTCTGTCAGGCCCCCTCACCACAAGCAATAAATCCTCAGCCTATTTGCCCTTTTTTTATAAATTTGGTGAAGAGATAGAGATCTCACCAATAAATAAATTTGTAGAGGAATCGTTAGAATTGCTGTATGGAATAAGGGAAAAATTCAGGTTAATTTGTCATGCAGGTAGAGAAGAGTTTGAGGAAAAGCTGATGGTCACTGGGGTAGATGGTGTGTGTGAGCTAGAAACACAACATGAGTCATCTTTGCCTTGGGTGGTAGGAGATGGGCAGGAGCTGAGAGTGCTGTGGTGATAGGAAGGGGAAGCATGGAGGGTATTAGGACAAGATATCTTGAAGGATATGTAGAGGAAGATGGTTTGGATTATATTGGCTGGATATCCTTAAGAAAATATGCTTCATTAGTTCTGTTGTACGCAGAACAGTTTGTCCTTTTTTATGTTCACTGAAGTATCCAAATATTGAACATTTGTACATTCATACATGTTAAAAGCTTCTGCACGGAAGGCATTTTATTTAAACTACCTCTTCTACTAGCTCAGTATTGTTGCTCTGTATCTACTGTTTCTAATTCTGGCAAAATATTTCAGAAGTTTTGGTTGCTGCATACAAGTTTTATGTTAATATTTTCCTTAAGTAAAATAAAATTTCTAATGGAAAGTATCTGATAAAATTCTTGCTGCATTCTTATGAGGAAGGTATGTATTTTAACCACTATTTCACTAGTGCTAATCAGAGTATTATATAATGTGAAAGGGGTCTGCACATTAAATCAGTAATAGAACAGAGATTAGAAGACCTATCTGAAATCCACTACATCCTACTAACAGTTTCCACATATGGTACTTGATATTTCAACTGAAGCAATCTTACACAGTGTATTTAAAAACTGGAATCACTTGGCTTTAAGAACCAATCAGACACTTTTTATTATTAATGCAAAGTTTGGAAAGTTCTAGGAAAATATAATCATATTGTTTCAGGAGTTATAATTAATTCAAGCAGCATCTATTAATTAATGCAAAATTGCAATAACATAAATTGTAATACTTCCGAAACTACACAAGTTCCTGTAAGTCCCAATTTTATAGTGATGATAGTAGTCCATTTATTTAAACTACAGCAGAAAAAATATTCACCAAGCATAGCAGAAATCAGCACACGTATCACTAAATATAAATCTCTCATCTTTGCTCATATGCAGGTTTCTCATTGGAGATCTTTCAGATTCTGAAAGTGACATATTTGAGCAGCTGAAAGAATGGGACACAAATTCAACGGAAGAGCAGCAAAAGGCTTTCTGCCATGGGATAGAACTCATTCCCTGGTATGTGTTGTCCATCAGGGCTGACGTCCATCAGTTCATGCAACAAGGGGCAACCGTCATTCATTATGACCAGGAGACACATCTCTCAGCTCGTTGCTTTCTCCAGCTCCAGCCTGACAATAGTACTTTGACTTGGACAAAACCCACAACAGTTTGCCCTGCAAATGCCAAGGCAAAACTGAGTGTGCTGGGTAATACTGCTGAGCTTGGTAAATACCAGTTTCTTGGTAATACTGGACTGGTGGAAGGTTTTTTGGACTTGTTTTCAGCCAAGGCTGTATATATGGGACACTCAGGCATTGATATGCACACTGTGTGTGTTCAAAATAAACTTTGCAATATGTCCCTTGAAGAAAATGGCATAACACTACTTTATGGACTTCAGACTACTGATAATAAGTTGCTGCACTTTGTTGCTCCAAAATACACTGCCAGAATGCTGTATGATGGATTGCTGGAATTGACTAAAGCTGTAAGAAAAATGAGGAGATTCCCTGATCAAAGACTACAGTGGCTACGGAAACAGTATGTCAGCCTTTACCAGGTAAAAGATGCTGTGATTCTCTATTAAAAAGTTCAAAGATATCAACAACTTAATGTAATGCAACTAGTTTCTATCGTAAGTAAGATTAGATTAAAGATTAACACTCCATGTCCAACTTTGTAACATGGCTTAAGCAGCAAGATCTGATTCTCCTCACAAGGTTATGTCAAACCTTGTAAGTTTTCAATACACTGAGGTTAAATTTTTTTTTTCTTATGAAGCTCTTCATATGTTTGGAATTTTAGCCTGATCTCATCTTCACTTTTAAGCTTTTCCAATTACAGTAAATAACATAAGTATTTTATTAAAGAAAAAAGCAATGACAGTACTTGAAAAGGGCACCAAAATATTGAGTGATAATAGTTAGGGCCAAAAGCATCCCCAAAACAGCAAACAAAATAGCCCTGAGGAATTCACTCAGTAATCAAAAATTGCCTCCTCTTGATGTTTCTTTTATTGGTTCCTCAGAGATGTCCATATTATTGCTTAAAAAATGTGTCCTTATTCTCCTTGTTTTGTTAACACTGAGAATCTTTGTAGGAGGATGGAAGATTTGAAGGCCCAACCTTGGCTCAGGCTGTTGAGCTGTTTGGAGGCAGACGATGGAGTGCAAGAAGCACAGGCACAGGATCTCTCACCAAAAGCACGGAGAAGCCCAACGTACAGAGAAACAACACTCTGGGAATCAGCACAGCTAAGAAAAAGAAGAAAGTACTCATCAGGGTAGAATATTTTGTTATTTGTGTGTTCTGTTTCCTTCTTGCAGTTACTGTGTACCTGTGTTCTGAACCGGACAAAAGAAGTTAGATGATAATTTTAAAACTGTTTATTGTAGTTTCAAGTTTGGGGATTATGGTTTTTGGATAGTTTGTGTTTCTTTTCTCATGCTTGCAGCGTTGTTAGGACATGTAGGTGCTGGGGGTAGTAGAAGGGAACAGAATCTTCTTGCAACCTTTAGGTGCTGCCTCAGCATAAGGGTAAAAATATTGCTGTTAATAAAAATCTTAACATGCAAAGTGATGTCTGGAGGCTGGTGTAATTTTTTTTAATCCTTTTTGTTTTCATGTTTCGAAAAACACTATCACAGTTATTCCACCTCGGATTAGCACCCACTTTTATCTCATGTGGGTGGCAGAAACATGACCTAGTCTGGAGTCTCCTCTCTTTTCCTGGAGAAAACTGCTTTCAACAGTAGGCAGGAGAGAGGAAAATGCAGGACTAGCACCTCTGTGGTACCCACATTTTCTAGCAGGCAGGTAGAAAGATTCTCAAATGAAAAGATACATCCTCTTTAGGGCTCCAGTGCACCAGTGAAATAGTGTAAAACCAGCTGCAACATTTTAGAGAAGCACAATCATTGTCATCTTCTGTGTGATGTCAAACTGAGGTAACACCTAATGGTCCCGTGCTTGTCTATGTATCTGTTTAAATTGTCTCTTTTCTGCTGATATTGGCCTTACAAGAGTTTGTTTTGTAAGGAATAGCTGAGTTATATCATGGTTTTCTTACAGATTGTACTGATAAGAAATGGAAATAGTGGGTTTGGGATGTTTATTATCATGCTGGTTATTTCTAGGGTGAAAGTGGAGAGGCCACTGATGATGAAATGGCAACTCGGAAGGCAAAAAGCTGTAAGGAATATCGTAATAGAAGTGGTTCAGATCCTCAAGATATTGATGAACAAGAAGAACCAGGTAAATATATTGCTTCAGTACTTAAAAGTCCATCAGGGTTTTGCTCAAAGTCCGTTTATCCAGACATTTTTGTAGTGTTAAAAATAAACTTATAAACCTACTTTTGCAGTTGAAACTCCAAATGCTGTGAGCTTTGAAATTCATTTCTGTAGTTGTTCATGATTGTTCTTTAATTTAGTTTCAGTAGCGTTCCCTTTCTATTCAGATAAAATGCATTTGTAAGTGTTGTTCAATATGTACTTTTTTGACTGTTTTGAGACAAATCTAGAATCCTGTTAGTGTCTTACTGTGTTTTAATGAAATATAGGTCTCCTGGACAAAAGCATTTTTATTGGCATAGATGTTGTAATTGTGATGAAAACTTTTGTTTTCTCCTTAGATCAAAATATGATTATTAATGCTTCTCCATCTAACAACCTGCCATCAAGAAGAGCTCATTCTCTGACAGCATCTGGATCTCCAAATTTAGGAGCTACATCACCAGCAAGACCAGTCTCCTCTCCTGTAATATCGTCAAGCAAAAGTCCGTCTAGGTAAGGACAAAATCAATGCTTTGATTTAAAAAGAAAAGAAGCTACTATTACTTATTTATCATCAAATGGGAGGTTGTGCCAAACTGGCAAAATCTGACAAAAACAGCGCCAGAAATGTCATTAGCCTTTTTGTAGACATCTGAAACACATTGTAGAACACAAGACATTTAAGCTGAAATGCCATGAATCTGAGGATGGCTTTGTAGCAAGTCCCGGAGCAGCATGCTTCGGTTTATGTCTGTTACAGAAGCAGATTGGAATGCTGTTCCAAAACTACACAGAGTTTAACTCTTTCTCCAGATCTTCTCCAAAACGTAGTTATAGACATCTTCTGTATAGTGAAAATCAACAGAAATGTTATAGATGTGTGAACTAAAATTCTGAGGTTTCTCAGCACAAATAATTTCTACCTGGGGGAGTAATAACTTTTGCTGACATTCCTGGTGATGACTGCAGTACTGTCTTGGGAATTGGAGGAACAGATTTGGAATCTTTCTCTTACAGGCCTCTTTTTCTTGAACATTCATCCTTTTTGTGTCACTTAGGCAGTGTAAAAGGTTATGCTGTTGCAATATGTGCAGTAACATAGTGCACTATTATATTAATTCTATAAATACTAATGGTGATGGTAGTAGTAATTAATTAATAATATAATGTAACAATGATACTATGTCAGGGACGTGGACAGTACTTTATGACATACAAGAGGAAAGTCTCAACAGAGGCTTTCCAGTGCCTTTTCAGAGAAGGAATGCTGAAATAGCGTTATGAGTATGAATCTCAGGGGTTCCAGGAGAGCAACAGTAAACAATGGAAGAGATTACTGCTGCTGGTAGAACATTATTTTTGAAGAGACACGTCTTGTGCAATGGTTTCTGTTGTGTATTTCTTGGGGATTGTATTTATACTTAAAATAGTTGGATTTGGCAATAGGTGTGAGTAGTAGAGCCACCTGTGAGCACAAGTGGTTGGCTTAACTCTGCTTTGTGAGCCTCTGTGTTCTTTTTGTTTTTTACTGTCATTCACAAACTTGGATTGGTCTTGGTAAGCAATTTTTTTTTTTTTTTTTAAGGATGAGAACAGCTTTCTTTTACATTGAACTGAAGAAATACTGCTTTACTATCTCTGGAAAATGCTTCTGTGTTTTGCAAATCTGCTTTTTGCTTTTATGACAAAATAGTTGTTGTCTCTAAACGAGATTAAAAGGCTCAATGGAGAACTCACATTCCCTGGGAAAGGACAGCTAATGTTCCTTTAAATCCTCTCAGGACTGGGTTTCTGCGTGGATCTGTGTGTAGCTAAGCACTGTGGACCTCCCCCAGTTATCACAGGTTTTCCCTGGCAAAGTTGTCTGGCAGCTCCACAGCATTGCTTTGCAGAGCAATCCCAAATTTACTATGACCCTTCTTGCTAGAACTTGCTCAGGATGTAGCTTATGGCTGTTTCATATGTCCTGAAGAAGTCTTCCTCAGAACAGATTTACATGTTTTACCCATTATCTTG
>QWTY01012151.1:0-14020 GCA_008033365.1 Pseudorectes ferrugineus
GTTCTCTGTGGCCTTTCAAGTGCTTCCACCTGCACTGTCCCATTCCCTGCCCCACCAAAGAGCTCCTGTGTTGGGGTTAGGGCCGAATGCCAGCTGTCACTCAGTCCCTGCACCCCTGTGACCCCCTCCTGCACTCCCTGTGCTTCCAAACTGATTGCTTTCCACAGCAAAAAAATTCCCAGAGCGGGACAGGTGGCCAGCCAGGTAGAACTGCCTGTGAGAGAGGAAAGAGCACAGAGCTAACCGATGTGTTAACATTGTGGCCTCTGAGGAGAAAACAACCAAAAGTGATGCTAAAAAATTTAAGAAGCCAGGGAGTGCAAACGTTTTGTGTCAGGATGTTTAGCTTAGACTGCGCAATATTTAAACCTGCCCAGAGAGGGCTGTGCTGTGGAAATATTTGTGATTCTGCAAAGGCAAGTGCTTTGCATGCTAAATCTCAGGGAGCAACAGGGCACCACAAGCTGTTGACTCCCCTTCCCCTCTTCATGAGCTCGGCTGGCACTGCAGGAAAATCCATGATAAAACACAGGCTGAATTATGCATGGGGTGTGCACAGATAGGGTGTTTGGAATGCATGGCAGCACACAGACACTTCACAGTGCACACGCAGCACCATGGACACACTCATGGCTCTCGGACTGAGCCAGAAACTCCACACAGGCACAACCAAATACTCCTGTGCTCATCATTGCAGCAACAGCAGCAACATATTTCTTAATTATCAGACCTTCAGTGCAACATGACAAATGACACGAGATTCAGTTTGACACAGCTAATGGAAAAGTGTTGAAAGAAATATTAATGCTTAGTATGTGAACTCATTAGAGGGATGCTTTAAAATGCATGAAATGAGGGAAAAAATGTGTTCTTTAATGAACAGAGAAATAAAATCAGTGGTCCTGCAAAGCCTGTAGTGTACGAACAGCTCTGTGTATGCAAGTCATTTGTCAGGAGAGTGACAATGTTTTTGTGCAGAACCACCCTGCAAAGCAGAGGCGCTGATGGAAATAATGCCGGGTGTCTGCACAGGAGGGGGTCGTGCAAGTTGCTTTAACTGTACAGTCATGACAAGGTTGGTGATGGGTTCATCTCACACTGAGGCCCTTTAGGATGATAAATATACTGTTACAAAGGGTAACAGAAATAACAAAACTAGTGTTAGAGTTTCAGAAGTATACCTGGATTAAAGAGTGTATTAAAAATCATGTATAGCCTATTTCGGGGGAGGATTTTTCTTTTTAGAAACAACAAAAATAACAAGAAAATGCTGTTGTTTTGAGATGCAGTCTCTTTCCCACGAGATTAGGAGTACTGAGTTTGGTAGGGGAAGCAAGCCCTGCCCATCCAGAAGGGAGAGAAAGCGGCAGGGAAACGTTTCAGCCCCGTTTCCACATTGTTTCCCGTGCTGCGTGGGTGAGCTTTCAAGGGTCTGGCAGCCCTCTGGAGTCAGTAGCAGCATAGCTGGGAAAGATGTTCCTTGGAAAGATTACGTTTCATTAAATGTCTCCTGTGAGTCACTTGCAACAAATCAGCATTTTCTAACAGAGGAGTTCCACAGGGTTGCTGCGGTTGCATAATCCAGGAGCTGTGGGTGATGACAGTCTATAGGTTGGACTGGAGTGACTCAGTAAATTCCCACTACTCAGCCCTTGTTTGGAAGCAGATGTTGCCAAGAGAATGTGGAGTGTGACTAAGCACCTAAACTGCAGCTCTGTACCTGAAAATGAGCTCTTTTGTGGAGTCCCAGAGATCTGTCAGCTTTGTGTGGAATAAATGGATGCGCCTGGGAAGGGGAGGCCTAATCCAGATGTGGTTAGATTGGGAGCCCTGACTCCAGGAGGGTCAAGGCAAAATTTAAACTTTCTAACATTATCTTTTAACATTGTAACCAAGTCTTGTAACACTGAGTTTGCCAGGTCATGAGGGTGGTGAAAATTCACGATTTTTGTTCTTTTTCCCTTACTCCCTAAAAGAAATGAAAGAAAAAGCAGTTTTGATGTTTATGTGATAGAAAAATTCTTCTTTTTAAACCTACTGAGTATGGGCCAGGAAATCTCAGCCTTGGTTCATTCAATCAGCTTTGCAGCTCTCCACATTGGCCCCTGGTTTATAGAAATGAAGTCATTCACTAAAGAGGGTTGTCAGGCATAATATTACCCTGCTGATAATGGAAGGAGGTTTCTCAGCTTTTTTTTTTTCTCCTTTTTTCTATATCCCCACTTTCCCCCATTTTACCTGCTCTCCTACTTGTCCTTCTCCACCTTGCATCAAACTTCTTTTCACAGTATGTAATTTCTTTCTCCTACTCTTTCTATAGACTTTATTTACTTACACTTCTTATACCTTTTCCTCTCTCTTCCTCTTTGCCATCACTTGCTGCTATTAAATTTCAAGGAATATCTCCAAGTACCTGTGGGAATGGTGTCTCTTTCAGATTAAAAAGCACGTTTGAAGGAGCAGCCTGAAGGGGAGAAGTGTTAAAGAGCTGCCATGACGTGGTCTGCATATTTGTGAGCTTGACTGGGAATGCAGGACGTGTTCTGAAATCTTCCATCAGATAAAAGAGATGATACACAGGTTACAAAGATGTGTGGAAAATATTCCAGGCGTAGAACAGCTCCAGTTCCAGAGACAGGGAGCTGCCTAATCCAGATCAACTCATTTCAGAGTGGCTGGGCCACTTTCCCACTGCACAGGAGGCGACTGAGTTTCGTTAGGCAGAGCCCAAGCTGAGTATCCTGGGCACAAAAGCATTGGGAAAAGGCTCCCCACTGCTGTGCTTTGGTTTCAGAAGGCTAAACTTTCTGAGTTTAGAGAGTAAAGACTGAATTTCATCAAATGCAAAACTTTTTAGCTGATATTTTCAGCATGCCTAAATCTAAACATCTTTATGTCAAAATCCTTCACTGTGTGTTTGGGGTTTTGTTCCCTTTCAGACCTGATCAGCCATTCACACAGTCCTATTCATCGTCAAAGACGGTCTCCAGTAATATTCTGCATCTCCTTTGATTTCTTCCACTCATTTCTTAAAGCAAGGTGACTGCTGACAAGCAATTACATGCCAGTTTTAGTGTAACAAACACCCTTGATTTATACATCAAGGAAGCCCAGTCCTCACTTGGCAACAGAAACAGCCCTCAATTAGGAAGAGATAAAATGAGGAAAGCCGATTTCTGTGGTACCATAACATCACCCACTTTCTTTTTCCCTTGCAAAATGTGCTATGCAAGTGCACATTATAGAACAAACAAAATGTATGTGCAGATCCCTAAAACAGCAATGTTTTCCAGTGCATCTGATAGCCAGTTACACTGAGAATTACATCTTCCGTGGTGCTGAATGGGCCCACAGGTCTGTGATCCAGGACACTGAGTCCTGGTCCCCACAGGGCAGATAAAAATGTCTTCTGACATCTGAAGATTAATAAATGGAACATTACTTAGGAGCCAAGCTGTTACCTGTAACCTCACAAACCCCCTCCTGGCCAGCAGGAATTTTAATCACATTATAAAGAAATGGAGTAGATATAATCCATTTGTTTATGTTGATGAATAAATGTGTTTTTATATATGTAATAGTAAATATTTGGCTATGTGTGCATATGGACACATGCTCACTAGCTATATTAAGAACGTGCATATGCTATAATTGTAGAGATTTATTTTGATATGTATCTTTTGGATGCATCTGTTAAACTACAGTTATTCACAGCCTTGCAGGATGGAAAATTCAGTATCATAAAATTCTGTTAGCGATTTTCAAACTGGCATGATCACCTCTCTGTTAATTTCAGTGTGATTCAAACCTTTTATTTTACTTTCTTTATTTTTTTTTCCCCCTGTCCTGTAAAATTGCCTGCTTAACATTCTGGTTCCCTTCTGGAAAGACAGTAAATGGGAAAGAAATTTTGCCTGCCCGTTGGGAGCCTTCCTTGGCTGTGAACGCAGCAAAATGGCACAAGGGAAGGGACCTCAGGCAATTGATGGGAATCAAAGGTTTGGTCAAGAGAAGGCCACACAGAACACTGAACATGCTTTTCACAGCTCAGGAAGGAGCTGTGCTGGAGCATGTCTGGGGTAGCAGCTGAGCAGTGATTCACGGACTCATCTCCTTCCTTTCACCCTGTAGAAAACACAGAGTATCTGTGTAGCAGCCTACCAGTAACATGAGTTACCATGTCCCTGCTTATCTCTTATGAAACTGCCCTAATGCTCCTTGAATTATATTAGGGATTTGTTAGGTTAAGCACATTGGAGATTTTGAGGTGTTCAGATAATAAGGGGTATATAAATGCAAATTAGACAGTAAATATAGGAGGAAGTCATGGAGGGTTTCACTGAGAATTACCTGCTAGATAAATTCTCTTCTCAACAAACTGCAGTGGCTCTTCCCTCCAAGGAGAGGCTCTTTGCAGTGCTTAACAGGTACCTGCTTCTCAGAAAGGGCTCCAACAGCTTTATCTCCTCACCCCAAAGATTAACACATCGTCAGTAGTGACAGATTGCAAAGCAGAGAGATGGATTGGCAGGGGAGAAGATAAGTGAAGCATCAAAATGTCATCCTGCATTCATTATGTCTGTGCCTTCCCAATTAATGCACAGACTCTCTGCTCTTAATGGAATTGTTACCTCTAGAGCTGCATAAACCATTCTGCCTAACACCATTTATTTTTTCTCTCCTGTTCATTGTGAAACAAATGTTCCCTTTCTCCCCGTCACTTTCCTCTTCCATTTTTCTAATTGGAAATGATATTTTTAATTTGCCTTCACGTTTATTATTCCAGCATTCCTCCTTCCTGGGATTATCTGGATGCCTTTGCCTCCCCACCTGCCCCGTCTGATGGGGGGGATAGGGAAAGCTCCATCACTGAGAGATTCTTGTACCAAAGTTGAGATTAACAGTGATAGTTTCACAGGTCCACACTCTTTGTTGTGTTGATACAGTAATGAAACATTTTCTGTTCCTGCACTGAGTTTTCTGCTATATTCTGCTTTATTCTGGTAGGCAGTTCTTGCTCATGCAGACAAGATGTACTAACTCCTTGTTGCCCCAGTTGTGGAATTACTCTGTATCCACCATCCCTTGCTCAGCTGTAGAGTTGTGTCAGTACACTTACAGACTGATCAACATCCTCCAGTGATTTGAACTCCTGGGTTTTCCTTTGATTTTTATCTTTTGCTGAAGGGCACCATCCCAACATTTTTATCTTCTTTACACATGGAGTACAAAAGCTTTGTAACAATCACTGTGGCTGTAAAGCTGCTGTGTCAGCACTCCCCCAGTCACCCTTCCCTCACCCATTTCAATCAAATTCACTTGGTGTTTGGTGTATCATAAAAAAATAATGGGAATTCCTAGCTCAGAAAAATTGTTGCATTTAGAGCTGCTAACATATTGTGAGAAAATACATTTTGTATTGGTTTGTTGGGTTCATTGTCTGCCTCGCTTGCAGATGATGTTCCTCACTATGCAGAGGGCACTGAGGAATGTCCTTTCTGTCCTGACTTGCTGATTGTTTTCCACCACAAGCAGTGTTCTCCAATAACTTTTGTGGTGGCTTTTCAGGTCAAGGCTTCTGTTTCTCCCTCCGAGAGCTGGGCAGTTATTGTCTGGTGCACAGGCCTGTGACAGGATGCAATATTAATAACACAGCAGGGAAAATCAGAAGTGTATTATTCATGTCATGTGAAGAGTCACAGCTTGGCCTATGTTTTGTATGAAAAGCTGCCTTCAGAGCAGTAACTGATCCCACTCCATCTTTTGCTTTACCAGATTTACATTTTCCTGAGCAAGTATTTGGATAAGATGCTCTCTACTATCCCATACTCTGTGCAACCCACTATTACTGTGATGTGAGAACCACAAATTGCTCTTATTTAATACCTCAGTTTCCCTCTCGGGAGTTCCCTCTCAGCAGACACAGGATTCCACGATATTCCTCAGCTGGCCCTCTCAATCCTATTTGCAGCTCTTGCTGCTCTTCCTGTCACTCACACTCGAGTCCTTCACACACAAACCATCATTTTCCTGAGTGCCTGTGCAGCCCTGGCTCGTTCGTTACCACGAGGGTGGCTCTTGGGACAGCAGCTCTCAGGGGAGCCTTTCCCCAGCATCGTGTCAGGCTTCCCATCCCGGCTCCGGAGGAAAGGGAGCGATATCTGGCAGCAGTTCCACAATATGTATTTCTTACTCATTTCACATCATAGCTTTTAGAAATGTTTTAGACACTTAGCAGCTTCTGTTGCAGTTATGGGGGTCGTTAATCTGCAATTAGATACAGAATTTTGGGGCATTCTTTGTCTCCTGAGCCTGTTAATTAGTAAGAAACAAAATTTCTAACCCATCTTTTAACTGCCTCTTTTGACTGCCTCTTAACCAACTTTTAACCCACAACTGAATGATGTCTCCCCTCATTCTTTTTTGCCCTGTGTGTTGCACTTCCCTCTTTGATTCAGAATACAGTGTTGGAATTCACACCAAAATGTTGCCCTTGACCTCCCTGTGACTCCTAATTCCACTGAAATTGCTTACTTGTTGTTGCTGGGTTTCAGTTTCTGTTATCCACCCGTAAAAACCTAGGATTCAATTCCCTGGAAGTGACATTTGGGGATTATTTCTGTGGAGTTATGTTCAGTTATGGCATTGATCCCTAGCAGTTCATTGCACGTTGCAATGTTAATGTTTGGGATCAGCTTGTGGCCTGAATAGAAAGCAGCCCTTTTTGGGGGCTCAGCACTGAGACACAATGTGGTGGTTTCCCTCTCTCCTTTACCTGCTCTGCAGACATTTCTTTTCCAAGGCATTTTCCTGAAGGATTTTCTGTCCCTGGCCTGTGCTTCCTCAGGACACTCAGCCAGAGGCACCAGACAGCCCCGGTGCCTCAGTGAAGCTGCTCTGCCTCGTTCGCAGAGCTCCGAGCAGCCTGAGCTTTCCCTGGATGTCAGCCCATCAGATGAAGCACTTTCTCTTCTGAGCTGCCAGAAGTCAGGCTTTCCCAGTTTCCACTTTTTCCTTGTTCTTCCCCAATTTGTACTTTTTCACTGCCAAGCTCTCTTGGCAGCTCGAGGTGAAGTGCTGTTGAAACACTCTCTGTTGTTACAGGCCCTGTGCAGTGATTTGGGTTTGCCTCTGTCACAATTCAGCAGCAGAAAAGTTTCAGTCATTTTCAGGGTGTTCTTGAGCCCTGCAGTTGGTGCTTCCTGCCATGCAGGGACATCTGAACAGGCCACAGGGATCTCTCAAATAACAGTAACAGGGAGGTGCCCACAGGACGAGCAGTGTGAACGATGAAAAGCTGCTGGAACAAGGAGACTGGATAAACAGCTCATAAATGGCAACAATTCTCCTGGTTTTTCTATTTTTACATAGAATAATTGATGGGGGGGTTAATATTTTTTTAAATTAGTATTTGGAGATGGAAGTTTTCATTATTTTACTCTAAATTGCTGATTAAGCACAATAATTTTCAAGCTGGTATCTGTCTTTTTAATACACTGAACTTTCATATTTGTTGGTTTAGGCTGCTATGCTTTAAAAACATCCAACAAATCAAATAAATCTTTTAGAATAGTAGGGTATTTGGGCTTATTTAGACTGCAAATTTGATTTCTAACACCATAAACTAAAGAATATGGTGCATAGTTCACCATGTAGATCATTATGTGGTCAGAAGTGCTTCGTTTTCCTAATGAATCCATCATAGCATGGAGACCTGTAGAGTTCCTAAAAAGAGAAGGATAAAATTCTAAACTCAAACACCATCTTTGAAGTACTTCAGTGAGTTGTGCCCTTTTGCAAATGTTACCTGTAATGACATCCAGATTCTCTGTGAGGTGTTATCCCATATAGCTTTCTGGATGTTGAATATTCACCCTTTTTATAATTCGAAATTCATCTGGTGTCATAAACAGCAGACAACTGTGGGCTGTAATCATCCCATTCTGCATTTCTGAAAGGTTTTATTTCATTTTAGTTAGTGCCTGAAATCATGCCATCTTCTTTTTCTCTTTTTTTTTTTTTATTTGGTGGCATTCTGGGGGCACTGATAGACATCATCAGTGTCTTTGATGAAAATGGCTGTTACTTAACCTGTGTTTTTGTGCCAGGGTTTCCTTCAGCCTCCTTTCTTGAAAAAAAGACTGTTGCAACCTCAGAGACAGAGTGAGTTTTGGTAGAAAGATAATATTTCACTGCCTTGTGGGGTTTTTGGGTCTCAGTCTCGCACTTACATGGAAGTGTAGAGCGCTCTGCAGCTCATTTGTTAAAGTTTAATGCTGCTGCTAACTGGCAGTGCAAGAGTATTGTCATCCTGGGAATATTTCACCCTTTTCACCTTTTCCTGCTTTTGTGTGGGTTTGTGCAAATGCGATGAGTGCCAGCTGAAGGACTGGTCAGGTGGGATGCTCTAATTGCATTTCCTCAGACTTTGCATTTCCAAGACTTTCATCTTCCCACATTGCTGCGCTGTTTAATTCACTTGAATTAAATGAAGAGTCCTAAAGTGAATTCTTGTGAATTAAAAGGGCCACGAAATAATGGAGCTGAAGAATACTCCAAGGGCAGTAGGTGCAGGACTGGAGGTAAGGCTCATCTGAATTTAGATACCTACAAGAAACCTGGGCAGGTCTCAAGTCCTCCAAGGGAAGGAAATGGTGCTGGGAAGCAATTCAGCTCTCCCATTTTTTTGCCTGTTCTGTGAGAAGACCAACACAGAACTCACAGAGATTCCAGCAGGACCTATGGCACACATTTTGATTAAAAATTATACTGAGGGTGAGGGTTTTAAATGGTGTCAGCAGAACTGGCCAGAACCTCTCTAATGGAAGAGACAGGCGTTACATTTCTGAAGCAAAGGATGAATGGAGATTAACTCTTCTGACAGGTGTGAAGCTTTCTTGATGCACGTGAAAACAAATATGGGATACCCTCCAAATTTGTCTGTGAAATGGATCTCTTTAGGAGAATAATTCTTGTGGTTTAGATTAGCTGTCAAAGAAGATTCTTAAATGGCTCTTTACACAAAAAAGTGATTTATCTTGACTGGTTTTTTTTTCTCTAAATTAATATAGTAACACTAGATTGCAGTAATTTCAAGCTTTTCAATAAACCCCACAAGGGCTCTGTGGTCCCCAGTGTCCCCTTCTAAATGGCCACCTAGCTCAGGTTTAGGCTATTCCTAAACTTCAATTACCCCAAACTGGTGAATCTAAAGTTTAAATAAGATTTATGAGTGGCATGGTGTGCCTTCAATTCAGAAGGAATAATAGGGAATACTGTTGCATTCGTTGCAGATACACATATATCTTTATATACATATTTAATAACAAAAAGCAAGGAAAAATCGTAAAAGTTCAGACTAAATGTTTTAGATTTGTATTTCATTAATTCAGGAATGTTTTTTGGAAACACTAAAACTTTAAAAGAGAAGTTTAGACTGTAATCATGATAAATTATAAGCCAACCCTCTCTTAAAGAGTGAAATTTGACATTCTAGCAACCACTGACCTACACAAACAAGAAGTGACTTTTACCTTGTGTGCCATCAGCTGAAATTATTTTATTTTATAAGACTTAGTATGAGAAGAATGATTCAATTTACACAAAAGGCTCTTGGATGTATTGAGGTGTTTCCTGACAGAGGTTTGTACTACAGATGTGTGTTTATTCGTTCACATCTGAGCTTTACTGATGGCCATTTCTGTTGCATTCCTTTAGCAAGGAGCAGCTCTGTGTTTTGATCAGTCAGGTATCTCTACAAAGATTTTAAATCTAAAATTTGAAGAGTAACTAAGTAAGGGAGGGTAGGTTTTATTGTCAAGAAGAAAGGCAGGTTGTATTTCATCTGTGGTTTTGCTTGTGAAAACAAGTTAAAGCTAGGTATAAATTGAAGTTTTGCTTTTTAATGCTGTAAGAACAAAGTTGAGTTTGTGTTGCTCATTGTCTGCTTCACCTATAAACTGGATGAAGAAGGTTTTACTCAGAGAAAAAAAAGCAACTTAGAGAAACTTCAACTGCCTTTGCTGCTGATCTGTGGAAAATTGGGCAGCGTCGCTTTACCGGCAAAGCAGAGAGAAGGGCTGGGATGTGGAAGTATAAAATGGCACATTGGCTGGAAACCTGCTCCCAGTCCTCAGATTTCCAGTTCCCAAGCAGAACAGGTCCATCCCTGGGAAGAGCTGTCCCACAGCCTGGATAGTACACTGGACAGCGCAGGGACATGCCGTGGGTCCCTCCCCGTGGCTCCCTCCCCGCTGGCCCCGTGGCTGTGCAAAGACCCAAATCAAGGCCATTCTCCTTGGCTCGTGAAGGGAAACATTCCCTGCTTCCCTGAGCAGAGCTGTGCAGGGTGATCCATCACCCCAGCTCACAGCTGATGGGAAGTGACAAGGTGTGAGAGGGGAGGGAAGTGTTCTGTGATTATAGGTGGAACCTGCCTGGCGCTGGTGCTTGTAGGGACACAGTCACAGCGCTGTCAGGTCCCTGGGAAGGGCAGAGAGACAAAGCAAGAGGAATCTTAAAGAAGTGCTTATGACTTAAAAGGATCACATGGTAGACAGGCCACGTCTTTCAGTTCTGTAACCATTACAGAGAGAGGAAAAACCTCCTTGTGTTGATCTTCCCCACTTGCCTTTATCCTTCACTATCCTTTGGTTTTTAAGGATTTTTGCAGACTCACGTTGGAGCTTTTACTATCCATAGAACAATAGCTTGTTCTAAACACACTTATTAAGTATTTGTATGAAGTTTAATATAATATTAGGAGTACTGTATCGTACCAGACACAAGTGTCTTTGTCCCGAGCAGTCCATCAGTCTCAGACTGTGGGAAAAGCTGATCCTCATGGCACAGGTATAAACTCCATCACCGTGTCTGCTTTCTCTGGGCACATGCTCCAAGACACCAGGTTTGATTGTGTCCTTATTCTCAGCCGTTTCCAAATTGGGAACTGTTTGAAATTCCTGCTACTCGGCTGTGGGACTTTGGGCACTTTTTTTTCCCCTTTTGGCTTACTCGTCACTATAACCCTAAAAGCACATCCAAATTTGTGGTCAGGGGAGCAGCTCTGAGCAGAGCTGGCGTCAGGCGTGACAGCTCCGGAGCAGTTGTCACTGGAGTCAGGAATCTGGGAAGAGCTGTTTATCTGCAGTGTGATTAACAGGGTGATGCCATGGACTGCGTGCCCAAGCAAACGTTTTGGATACCATAAATTTTTTTGCCCCTATGACTTAATTTAGACATTCCATGTGGCACTTTAAAATAAAGAATTCCCTAGAGCACCATTATGGAAGCAGAGTTTCTCTTGGCCTTTGCCCAGTGTTATACCAAGGGATCACTTTTAAGGACATCTATTGTAGCTATTGCCTAGAAAAAGCAGTTCAGCCATAATAGGTTGGTCGTGTACACTTCCAGCAAACCTTTAAATATTTATACTTTCTAATTTATAGTGTGTGCTCGCTTCCTTAAATAAAGAGCTATCCTGAATATTATCCATCTAGCTCTTCCAAAAAAACAAACCAGAGCACTAACCCAAACAAAACTCTTCAATTGTATTGCTATTCTTAGTTTATCCCAGTTCCATACTATTTAAGAGATTTTTTCCCTTTTGTGATTGTTCAGTGCAGGCGAAGCAGTTGCAGACTCCTGTTTGAAGGATCTAAAGAGCAAGCAAGGATGAGTTTTACTAAATTTACCCCTTTTATTTAGGAGACAGACTTGCCCCCCAAAAGACCTTTTTGTTCAAAGTATTGTTGACGTAACGGTAGCAGCTTGTGTTTTCTATGAAAGATAATTAATTCTTAAGTTGAACCAAAGAGAAAAAAAACATCCATGGACTTGACAGCAGAAGGATCAGGGGATGTAACTTCTAATGAAGCATCTCTGTTTACTTTTTTCTCATTTAAGGAGACTCTCTTCAATTGTGTTTGTTTTTTGTGGCATCTTGCTTCTAAACTGCAGGCTGTACCAAGAGCAAACAATTTCCCAGCACAGCACAGTGCAGTGTCACAGCACCTTGGCCCCTTTCCCACACAACAGCAAATCAAACAGACACTTTGCCCCCTCCACAGACTTTTAAGTCGAAAAACAATCAGACCCAGCAGAGGAGGGGGATGTTCTCTGCTAAGCAGCCCAGGAGAGCCTCTTGGATTCACTCAGCGAGTGCTGTCAGGGCTGGGAGGTGTTTGTGATGCCACTGCTCAGCCCTAATGGACACAAGGCACTGGGAGTTTTAATCCAGTGAAGTGTTATGTATCCTGTATTATGGTGTCCAACAACTAGAAAAATAATACTGTGTGCTTGCAATAGGACTGTTCCTGCAGGAAGGTCAGGTCATCTCTGGTTCTTTGGGCACCCTCTGTCTCTGCAAAGCTGTGGGAGCTTTGCTGTGGGTTGAGGGCAAAAAGGGACCTTAAATTTGTAACGGGGTAACTGCCCAAACCAGGCTCCAGGTGTGCATTTGGTGCCTGTAAGTGAAGACATTGGGTACAAAAAGATTTCTGTGGAACAGGAGCTGTGGAATCAGGTCCACCAGATGGACACAGTGATGGAGTTTATACCTGTGCCATGAGGATCAGCTTTTCCCGCAGTCTGAGGCTGATGGACTGCTCGGGACAAAGACACTTATGTTTGGTATGATACAGTACTCCTAATATTATATTAAACTTCATACAAATACTTAATAAGTGTGTTTAGAACAAGCTACTGTTCTATGGGTAGTAAAAGCTCCAATTTATGCATGAAGATTTGACTTAAAATCTGTGTTTGAGCTTCCTTTGATTTAAAAGGAAGAAGGGACTTCTCTGATTTTTGTTTTTAAAAAGTGGTGCTTGGTATTTTTTCCAGAACTGTTGTGCTTTCCCCAGTAATGACATAAACGCTATTTTTTGCTACTTCCTTTGGATTATTTTCTCTCTCCAAACTGAATTTATGGCAAAGGAACAGAACTTTAAAACGTATCACTTTCCCATGTAGATCTTTTCTATAAAGCATAAAAGAGAAAGTAATAGATACAAACTCATGAGCTTCTTTTTTCTGTTTGTTTGTTTTGATTGTAAAATATTTCTGTTTTCTCTTCCATCCACAACTGGAATATCCTTTCTAGTCATCTTCCCAGTTCTGGGAACTTCTTGGTGAAGATAACACCATGGCTGGCACACAGATAATGCAGTGATATGTCCT
Organism: Pseudorectes ferrugineus; assembly: GCA_008033365.1. NCBI lineage: Eukaryota > Metazoa > Chordata > Aves > Passeriformes > Pseudorectes > Pseudorectes ferrugineus. The sequence continues at coordinate 13,180 of QWTY01012151.1, forward strand.
GAGTGTAACCCTGCATGTCTTTATTCAATAATAAAATGTTTCAGGGGGTTTTTTTAGCCATGTCCTGCCAGTTCTTTTCACTTACTCTGCTACCTACAATCACCCCATTAGCAGTGCCTGCACTATGATACAACTGCTTCTCCCTGTGTTTGGCTTTCCCTTCTCATTTTCCCCCAAATAAATAGTATTAATTTGTGATGGGATGATTTCCAACCAGGATCTGTCACCTCCTCCTCAGTGTAAAATATACTGTCAGACTTGCTTCTCTGCAGGCTTTTTGGGTTCTGTTTCCTCATGGCCTGAAGGATCTGTGTTTTAACAAGCATTCTGTTTTCATTTAGGAGAGTTACTGAGTTGTGTGTGCCCAGATTCACACACCACTGAACGCTCTGAGGGTCTGGTGAACTTTCACAAGAGGAGCTGCTGAACACTTGAGACTTTAGCAGTTCCACTTCATTTATTGGTGCCAAGCCCTTGAAAAATCTGTCAAAAGCTGAGGAGATTCGAAATGGGATTGGAGACCACTTCAGAAATTAAATGTTTTCTGCATTGACGTTCTTGTTGACTGATACTTCAACAGGAACTGAAACTTTACCAGAACTCAAACTGCAGGGCTTAGGCCAGTGTTTAGTACTAGAGATCAGGACCAGGAAGGTGTGCTCAAAGGTGGGAATTGTTTTATCTCTGCTCTAGACTCTTTTTCCTTCGGACAGCATCTGGTGCCAGCCAAGGGCAGAGGCAGGTGCAGGTCTCAGTCAGCCGTGGGTCTGAGCCAGCCTGGCAATCGTGGCACTCCCTAAGCCCTGAGCAGTTTGGGGAATCTGGCCTGCAATGACCAGAT
>QWTY01012152.1:2183-16308 GCA_008033365.1 Pseudorectes ferrugineus
GGCCTCACCAGGGCTGAGTAGACGGTCAGGATCGCCTTCCTCCACCTGCTGGCAATGCTCTTCCTAATGCACCCCAGGATACCATTGGCCTTTTTGGACACAAGGGCTCACTGCTGGCTCTTGGACAGCTTGTTGTCCACCAGGACCCACAGGTCCTTCTCTGCAGAGCTGCTTTCCAGCAGTTTGGCCCCCAGCCTGTACTGGTGCAGGGGGTTATTCTTCCCCAGGTGCAGGACCCTGCAATTGCCTTTGTTGAACTTCAGGCAGTGCTTTCTGCCCATCTTTGTCTTCCAGTTCTTCTCTCCCATCTCTCTCAAGGCCCTTTTGAAGACCATTTTGAAGCCCTCTGGGGTATCAGCCACTGCTCCCAGCTTTGTGTCACCAGTGAACTTGCTGAGGAGACATCTGCCCCTTCACCCAAGTCACTGATGAACAAGTTAAACAATACTGGGCCGAGTACTGAACCTTGGGGACACCACAAGTGACAGGCCTCCAGCTAGACTGTGCCATTTATCAAGACTCTTTGGGATCTGTCACTACACATAGCCATAATGTAGGTAATCTGCCATGAAAATATACTTAGTTTCAACCAAAAGTAACTATGAAGGTAAGTTTTTGGAATTGGTATTCTTATTGACTTTGTGTTACTGTAGCAGTTTATATTTCTTGGAGATTTGCACTCTCTACAAAACTTAGTCTTAACTCTGAATTGACATACACTTGGACTACACTAAACTGCTTGTTTGTTGGCAAACAGTATGTTGCTAAAAAGGCAAAAATTAGGTGGAAAGAGTAACAGAAGTTTTATAGAAGTGTTGTGGGTCACCTGAGTTTTCTATGGGTCTGAATCTGGAATTTTTGTATATATAGCTTTTATTTAATGTACATAAAGTTGTAAAGATACATAAATGAACACATTTCAAAACAGTAAGTCCTCTGTGTCTCTTAAGTGATTCTTCTTAACCTATGAGAAGGTTAAGTTCTTCACCCATTTACATAAGGTTTAGTAATAACTTAACAAGAATTTGGTACTTCCCACTATCTTGTTTTCTACAGATAATTTGTAGTGGCTTCTCGTGAGAAGATGTAATGTTATAGTTTTGATGCATATCCTACTTTGTCTGTAGTATTTTCACAACAGGAAAGAAAAGCCAACCGCAATGTGTTTTGCTGGGCAAAGGCTACCCAAAGTGTTCTTCAGATCCTTTAATTTGTGAACTAACTGTGGTAAGATGTGGAATTGCCTTGGATTAGGTACAGTTTTTAGACTCCCTCTTACCAAATGTTTCCGGCCCATAAAATTACACATCACTTTGAGTGTCTGTGTCTTCATACCCACTCATTCCCATGATGATTGATGTTTTTGTGACTTCTGTATGGTTTAAGTCTGGATATAGTTACCTGATACAAACTGATAGATTACCTGCCAAAAAAATTATAGTTCCAGTTTAAAAAAATCATTGAGCAAAATAGTTTCTTGATGGTGAAAATTATTTGTTGATAGCATACTAGTAAAAAATCAAGTTGTATTCAGAAGCTGACTCAGGCAATTGTTGTAGTTGTAACTAAATAATAGCAGCTGTATGAATGGTCTTGATCATTAATCTGTTCAACAGTTATTAAAATTTGTGACCCAAAATTGCTGAAAAAAAGTTTTGTGGGTTTTTTTCTTTTTTTTTTTTTGTAATTACAAAAAGGAAAACTGACCATAAAACTAGGCACAACATTATGGGGGAAAGAAAAGAAAAAAACAAAAAAGAAGGTTGAAAAAACACCTGCATTGCAAAATGTCTGGTTGAATCAAATAGCCAATTCAAGCAGGATGATGAGCAGAATGAATTGGAAATTAGGAGAATTAACCAATAATTACAGTTATAACTGACTTTAAAGTGTATTAAAAGCAGCAAAAATTTGGAGAATGTGTTAATTAAGGAATATGGAAAGCGCAAAAATGAATATTGAGTATTGTGGTACCAGTATTCAGTAAAAGATGTTCATGGAGAATTTTTCAATAAATGTATTGTTTTCTAACAATGGAAAATAATGGATGTGCAAAAGAGGCATTGTCAGGACAAACTGGGTATCGTGCTTCCAGTAGTTCTTAATGTGTTTTAAGAATAAGGAGGGAGGTCTGGAAAATTGTGAACATTATACAGCTCTTAAGCAAACACAGAAATCACAGGTTTGGAAGCCTTGAGGTATGAACTTAAGTGCTCACAATGATTGAATAAAGCATTTGGAGGGGAAATATATGAAGCTTCCACCTGAGCTTGATTTGATAAAAATAGAGCCTTCCAGCACTGGAAAAATAAAATCAGGCTTCTCAAATCTGTTAGTTTTTGCATTGTGCAGTTGGAAGATGGGTGGATTAAAGAGTTGATCTGCCATTTTTTTGATAGCTTGAAGTTATCTGCGTGGGCACTTAAGCGAAGTTAATCAGGGTCTAGAGATAAAATAGTCTGAGACCATTTGTTAATTAGCAGATACACAAATTATTTTTAAGACAAGATAATTCATTGTCTGTATAAGGGTAATAAAACTTGTGCTATATATTTTGACCGTAGTAAAGTTTTTGATACTTTTGAGTAATACTTTCATAGAAAAGCTAGGAAAATGTGATGTACACGAAATAAAAAAAACTTGGTTCAAGAGGGGTCAGAAGCTCCCTCATAGCTTACTATAGATACTTCATGATTGAATGGAAGAAAATGCTTCAGAACTGATGTTGCTGGATATTTTTTTTTGCTTAATATAGGTGATGGATTATGATGTGGATAAGCCCAAAATTCTGATGCCATCATGTGCTACTGGGGGCTTGTGAGAGTTAGATTTGAGGGGCAGGAAGAACCTGGAGCTGATTTACAGGTAGAAAGCATCACTTTCCGTACAGCCGTATACTGTCCTTTAGAATATTTTCTGGGAGTCTGGCTAAGTCTCAGAAGAGGCATGGAGGATTGGCCTCAGGAACTCTGCTCAGTTTTTCTTACTGAAGCCTGGAACTGGTACCCTTCCTAACAATCTCTGTGTCAACACAGCCCCATGGACAGTCATGTGATGAAGTCCTAATGTAAAAGGTCCATTTTTAGTGGCCTGAGAGCTCTATGCAACTCTGGAAGCCCACAAAATTGAAGGGAGTCAACTTATACAGTAGGATTAGAATTAAAAGTTACCTTGACCAAATTGTTTACATGAATAAAAGAGGAAGGGTAGAATTAAAGATTGTAACAAATGCGATGTATTGTGCTTAATCAAAAACAGTCAAGTAATTTTAATATAGTATGGGGAACACTGGGTTAGAAAAGGGTTCTCAGAAGACTTGGTTTTAATGATGGGGAATGATCAAAGTTGAACATGAGTCAGTGATGATATCATTAGATGAAGGACTAGTGTCATACTGGATTATACAAAGATGAATATGGCCTAAAGGACTGTTTCTCTACCCTGCTCCACATTGGTAAGGTTGGAAGGTGAAGTCTACTTCTGGGTACCACATTTCAAAAACTATGTGGAAAAATGAAGAGAGTTGAGAGAAGAGCAATCTATAAGTAAAAAACATTGTATACGAAAGGTAGCTTGGAACATCAGTTTTTTTCTTTTAAAGAATGCTGCTGTGATCAGAAGGAAGTACTGTGGTTGGCCATCTAACCATCTCTTCCTAAAGCATTCTGTACATTTTCACACAGCAGTTCTTAAATGAAGATTCTTGCAGTATGTGAAAGCATCAAAAAACCTTTGTTTAATGCATAGAATTAGCCAAAATGCTTCTTGGAATTCAAAGAATGAGTGTGTTAAGAAAAGAAAATCTCAAGAAAAATTTTGGGAGATAGTAATTAAAATAAGAGTTCAGACCTGACAGTTGGAGAAGTGGATTGTGTCTGTTTTCAGAGATTTAAGTAATTGGGACTACGAGTGCAGCGTACAAAATGAAAAATGTTATGGATATTGAATACTTTGTTGCTTTTCTGCCCTGCACCAATATGCTGCTTTGTAATTCTCAGTGTAAACTGCATATTTGTGCAGATTGGTAACTGGTTCCTCGTGCAGTAAAGAACCGGCTTTATGGCATACAGCAGGAGCTCTAAGAGTTTATTATGCATCTCGTGTAATTACTGTGATACCTGAGGTGGCCATCAATATATGAGCAAATAGACTGAAGCTTTTAAGATTATATTAATTCTAAATATGAATTTCTGCAAGAATTGGGAACAGTTTTAACTTATATAGCACAAGTGTTAAATATTGTAAAGCCATAGCCTCATAAAGAAGTTAATTGTTATGACTGAAAGTTTGCTTGATGTAAATCAAAGCCAAGGAGCTGGTTCCCCTTATGCTTCCAGGCAGAAGAACAGTTTTTCAAACTATCATTCCTTTCTTCCCACCTTCACCATATGAATAAAGCAACTAAAGAAACTGATGAGACTAACTCTATTTGTATTATACACTGTTTGCAATTCCAGAATTCCTACAATTGAGTATTTTAAAAAAAACTTAATGTGGAAGAGGTAGAGTTTTGTATTATGTCATAAGTTTAAGATACCTCATTTCTTTCTAGACATCTAAACAGATTTGTGCCTTGGTCTGAAAAACTAGTCCTGTGCCATTTGAGTATTTAAGTTGTGTCAATTTTTCCTTTTGGCTGAGCCATCAAACTGGAAAACTTCAGTGTGAAGAGGCAAAGTGACTGCTTATGTGCAGAAATTAATTGGCAGAAATGCATATATCCAAATACTACTTCAATGATGTCAAAAAAGTACTTTTTCTCTACAACTTAGAAAAAAACCAAGTCACTTGTTCCTGTGAATGAAGAAACAATTTTTGTTTCTAACTAAGGAATCAATCACCACAGCAGTGCATTGGTGTATCAGTGAGGGTTTTAGGTGGTACATAGTTCTGCTGGTAAATTCCTTGACAGAACTGCTTTGATCTGTTTATGTACCTTCTTTCCTCTACAAAAGGGAACTTTTGGGGCGAGTCAGACTACATTTACATCACTTAATAGTGTTGTGTAGAAACAAAAACAAGACCTCTCTCTAAACCAGTGTGGTAAATTGGACCTCAAGTATAATAGCTGCAGTGCTTTTGTGGCCTAACTGGTTGAGCCATTTGTCATGGTGTAGCAGTATTCACTGTTGATTTACTCTCAGTACTTTTTTAGGATCAAAAGATAATTTGTGTACATGCAAAACTTTAGGAAGGAAATTCTGGAAATAGATATCCATTGATTTAAAGTGAGGTGGTACTACAGCTGATGCTTCTCATTGCCCTTAAGTATCATGTTTTAAGGACTTGCTTCATTTTGGCAGTAAGTGTTTAGATAGTTTTATGCCTCTCCTTTACTCTGTCTTGTAGAAAGTAACCTGTGAAGTCCCAAACCTTGTGCTTGGCATGAGACCCATTCCAAAATAGTCTGCTGGCTTAGGATTGGCACTTGTGGCCAGTATTTCTTCCCAGGGTAAAATACTTAGTATATGGAGTATAAACTGCAATCCTAAACACATGAAATTTAATTATGGTAAATGTTATTTATGTATAAAATAGAGCAAATATTGTTATAGCCTTCCACAGTTGACTGCTTTATTCAGAATTAAATGAGGAGGACCAATGGGAGATTTTAATTTCTATTCTGAGCTCATGGTGCCAATTACTATTCTACTGAAACATGCAACACAAACAGGGTGTACCTTCTGATGGTGTATAAAGAATTTGATCTTAATTTCTGCTGCTTTTGAAGATCTCCTAAATCTTTCTAGCTGTCTGTTTTGTATCAAAGGTGATCCATCTGCAAGGAGGTGTTTACCTCATGCTTTTCTAGACAAAAACGAAAAGTATTAAATAGGTCTATTAGACCCAGGATTATTTTTTCTCTTTACTGGGATTAGTAACGTATTCAGTGTTTTTTCGTAGTAAAGAGTTGGGTTATTTTGTGTTGATTTCTACTTTTACTGAAAAAAAAATTCCTAATGATTCTGATGGAAACTGGGAAACAATGACTCTACTGCTAATCAGACTTGCAAACAGATGAAAAATAATGGGACTACTTTGAATTACTTCTACTTTTATTGTTCACATATTTTTCATATTTCTTTTTAAGAACTATATTTCTAAAAGCCTGATTCATAGGATTTGAATTTTTTGACACTGTGTGTTAAAAGTATTGTAATGTTTTTCAAAAGATTCAGGTTTCTTTTTGGTTAATTTTTTTGCTTATGTTGTAATTAGGTAAGTTCGAAGTGTCTGCTTACCTAAAGTGCCTGAAAATTGCAAAGGTTTTCTGTGTATCTTACCCCTAAGAAATTGATTTGGGAAATTTTGATTAACTTTATCTACTTAATCAGGAAGACTATCAGCTGCAAACTGTTGGAACCTGGGATAGTACTCAAGAGTAGTATTAGGCTTATCCTCTTCGCGTTGTCATCTATCTTCATCTGTTTCTGGAGACAGAATATACAGCTAGCTGGTCTCAAATCTCCATTTGTTTTCATATTTCTGTGCTGCTCTATGCTTAAACCCGTTTAAATACGCTTTTACAGCCCCTCTGGACAACATGAGTTGCCAAGAGGTTGCAGAGTAAAATGTGAACAAGCAAGGTTTGATTGAGGTGTGTTGCAGAGCAATTAAGCTTGGTAGCTCTTATTGGAGGTGAAACAAAATGGACTTGAGTTTGGAGTTTATGCTTTTCTAGTGGTGATGGCAACAATGTTTTTTAACCTGTATTATACACAAAAATCTGTACTCAATTCCGGTGTGACTGAAATATAAGTATCACAAAGCTGCATTTTTAGGGTGTTTTACCATAAAACCAAACTTCAAGATATCTCTTTCTACAGGATTAATGTAGTTATGCTGTGTCAAGATGCAGAACCAAGGGTTAATTTTCCTACTTAAAGCACATTCCTTTTGCTGGTGGGTTTATATGTTTTTCTCTACTGCTTGCAAAATTAGCCTAGGCTGAAACAAGTCTATTCAAAAGAGGAGGATTCCATAAAATTCAGCTGGTTGACAAACTTTTTGGAACTGAGCAAGAGGCTGTTTTCTATACAACAGGCTTCTGTCAGCACAGCTGTGCTGGACAAGATTGTGAAGAGGTGCTAACGCTGACTGTTTTAGTTGTTTTGGCAGAAGCCATTAGCAAATACATTATTATATTGACAAAACTTTTCTTTTGCTGGTAAAATTGTTCTGTTTGGAGACGTTTCTCTGTAAATGGTTTTGCATTTTAGTATGAAGTGCAAGTTTGTCTGGAAAGCTGCATTTGGTCTATATTTGCAGGGTTTTGCCAGTACTTCTAAAATACTAAAGGGCTCTGGCATTGACACAGACCAAACTTTCAAAGTGTATCAGTAACAAGAACAAGTAAGAAAAGGATGGAGGCTGAGAGGTGGCATGTTGAAAAAAGGGTTACTGAGAAACATATGGGAGCTGAGAGAATCCCTTTTCTGTTGGTTGGATTGATACCCTTGTGGGATTCAGATCTGCTGTACACCTTTAGGAAGGTGGGCGTTTTAGCTGAGTGACACTAAGTCTTTAACTTTTTGCTGCTTCTGTCATCAACACACCAGCAGCAGCTAGAGTGCATTAAATTTTTTTTCCTGTAAATGGTTGAGCTACCCTTTTGCGCTGGCATTTAGCATAGCAGGAGGGCTTAGCTGTTTTTTCCACTATTCTTTTCTCAGTCACACATAGCCTGAATGTCCAAAATACTGTGAGTTTAGGAACAAGAAACAGTTGAAAACAAGTGCTATTCTGAAACACTGTGTTCCTATTCTTTGTTCAATATGAAGCATATACAAAATTTAATGAACCAGTCATAATTCCTCCTTGCTTAAAAATTAAGTATTGACTTTCAGCAGTGCATGAAAGTAATGTTTTTCTTACGCCTTCTCATGCTATTGCTTGTTCTTCCATCTAAGTAGCAGTATTTTGTATAAAATCGAAAACTTCAGAATTTTGGACTCTGTCCTAATGAAGAATACCATATCAGACAGAGAGCCTGGGAGTTGTAAGATTTAACACTGGGTTAGTTTACAGTGAATGAAACCAGATTAGACACTGAAAATCCTGGATATGAACAGCACAGTACAACTGTGAAGACACTTACTGATGGTTTAATGTTTATTTTTCAGTAGCTATTATGCTTGGACTGGTGCCTAGCTAAGTTAACAGAAATAAAGCTGGAAGACTTTAGGCATCTTCAGAAGCCATGCAGCAGGCTTTTGTAAAGCAGTATTTATTGTGTTGGAGTTGTAATAGTCTAAAGAGAAGACACAAGAAAAGATAATGAAATATTTTTTTTGTTATTACTAAAGATTTCTCTGCTTGTTTCCAAATGAATTATGTTTTGGGGAATCTCCTGTCTAATAGCATTCTTATCTGCTTTATCTTGTTTTGTTAATCTTTTTTCCTTGCCTGATGGATTTCATGAAGATTGCAGGAGTTTTTCCTTGTTTGGTTTGTTTCATTGCTTCAAATGGTGAGGTTTTGTGATTTCACCGAAGAAACAAATATAACTAATTAAAATGATGAAAAGATCCAGTGTCTTTGTTGTGTCCTTTCTTGGTATTGTCTGTGGGTGTTGTTAGATTTGTAGGAAGACTGTAAGTAGCTGCTGTTGACCTGAAAATGTTTCCCAGTAAGCATATGGTTTTCATTACTTGTGTTTTTAGAATACTGTTATAAAATAAAACACTGTCAGTAGCTAGAAAACAGAAAGAAAACAGTTTTGGGTGTAGAAGACAGAAACTATTGAAAAATAGCCTGGTTTTTGTCATTTTTAGAAACCAAAATGATGGCAGTATCTGACGCTTTTCCATGTACCTGATCATTAAAAGCATTTTGTATGCCAGTGTTTATGCCAACAGCTGAAACCCATTGATCTGCAAGTTGTTTTGTAGAGAAAACTTTGACATAGGAAGTAGTGAATGTTACTGTGAAGTAAGGGTGTAATGAGAATAGGTTTGTGGATAACAGTCTTCTCGTAAGTAAAAGCTCTTGTAAAGAGAAAAGAATAATCTGTTATACACAGGAAAAGAAGTAAATGTTAAAATTTCTGCCAAAAAAGATTCCTATTAGACATTTAGGAAAGCTTTCTAACAGAGAGGATGGCGTTCTTTTCCAGGAGTAGAGTCCTTGTAGGTATTGCAAAGTCAGGATGGGGGTAACTAGTGCCATTGTGATCGTGTCTTACAGTGACCTGACCACCATTTCAAGAGGAAAATAGGAGGCCAAAATTTTGTAACCTCTTTTACAAGACTACATATTTCAAAATTATTTTATGGAACTGCAACTCTAAGGTGCTTCTTCATATAAAACTATATTCTTTGTACAATAATAAGGGGTGCTATATATCATGTACCTGCTCAGAACATATAATATATGATTGTTTGTCAGTTTCTTTTATTTCTGTGAAAATCATGATCTTAAAATATATGGGAATGAATTTGTTAATGAATCGAACTTCTTTTAAGATTAAAACTGAAAAGTGTAAATATCTTTACTTCCAGACCATGTGTTTTATCATATCTCTTCTGTTTACATATTTTTGTGTGTAGACTAAAGAAAACTAAAATCTGGCTCAAAAAATACCACTGAAGTTATTGAAAGGGTTAAAATAACAGCCTGGAATTCTAAGAATATGTTGCATTCCATATGGCTTAATCCTCTTGGGGAATTAAACTTTATAGATTTGTTTTTTAAACTTTCCAAACATTTCTCAAAAATTTTCCAAACAATTACATACTGATTTTGAGTTCATTTGATACACTTTTCCAACTTCTGCCCCTGAGGGACTACGTATTTGATCTTAGAGGGAGAAGTCAGGGTCATAGTATGCATTCTCCGCCATGGACTTGCAACCCCCAGGGGACGTGCTTGGTCGAGGTCAGCTCCTTCGCTGGACACTGCTGCACAGATTTGTCTGTCAATGTAACCATGTACAGTCACAACAAATGGAGGTCTGTTTAGGTAATATCCACTTTAGAATGAACATCATCTGTTTCAGATGAGAAATAATTATGTAATTAAGTAATTACTTTACGTTTCTGTCATGGGGTCATAGATAATCATGTTCTTTTCAGAAGCCTTCTCTGAGGCTATCCTGGCACTACACTGCTTGGCCGTAGCATCATAAATATTCATAGAAAATACACCTTGCAGGTACTGCGTAATTTTACATGATTTTTTTCACGATAAAACGTTTCAAGATTATTAATATCTGTTGAGCTGAAGTCTGGTGTCTTTCTGTTGACTCCTGACTGATTTCCAGATTAGCCAGATATTTCTCACAAATATTTGCTCCCTTACCTTAGTAGTAATAGTGTGGCAGAGTTGGGTTGGTAGAACAGCAAAGTAGGTGAGGACACACAGAGGTTAGGACAGACATCTTGCCTCAGTATTTTACTAATTTCTGTGCAAGTTTTGCAACCTGGATGTTCTGGGGAAATGCCATTGCTACACTGCTGGGAGTAATTGACTTCACTATTTTAGTATTAGCTTTCACTATATAAATATTTGTAATCCTAAGATCAGCTGTATCTGTACCAAGCATGGAACAAGGAGTGAGTTGTTATTTTTAAGAGTGTTCAGCTGGGAATATTTGTGTAAACCCAAAACAGTGATGGGGAATTTGGGTGTCTATCAGCCTCTTTTAAGGTGGGGAATAAAGTTTGAGTACCTAATCTGAGTGTCATCTAAAAGCTTTTAATTGAAATTTTGTTTTTGGAAAATGGTCACCATGACACATTTCATTTCTTAGATCATGTAGAAGAGTGACCCCGCTTAGACTGGGAAGCTGCTTCTGCCTTGAAATTCAGAGAGTGACAAATTAAACTTTCTCTGATTTAGCAAAAGAAAGTGATAGCAGCATCTCATGAGTAATTACAGTTTGAGCTATGGAGGGAAGGACTGCTTTCTTGTAACTTATATTTGGCATGTTATAAAGCTAGAAAATATGGCCTGCAAGTTTGCAGGCCTGATTAAAAGCCTTTTGGAAACCAAGCTTGTGTTGTTTGAAATGGTCTGTGGCTGTGTCCCAGAATTGTGGTTGGTGCCTTAAGAGGAGTTGTGTGAGGCTGAGTACCCAGATCACATGAAAATTGAATGGAGTTGGACAACTGGCAGAGGCTGTTGTTTGTCCTCTTCTAGTCTTTCAGTAGCTAAATCTTAGCATAGAGTTTTGTATTTGATTTAACAGTTTTGTTTTATCTTTGCCTTCCAACTTATAACACCTGATTTTGTTCAAAAGACAGGGTTAGAATGTCTAAATCAACATGTGTAAAAGCAATAAATATTGTACACATTTGCAATCATCAATTGGGAAATGAAATGTTTTTATCAGATTGGTCAGATTTTATGCTTGCTGACTTAAGGCTTATTTTTTTTTAATATCCTTTCATCTCTCTTGACAGTTTGCTCTGACTTCACCTTTCTTGTATCTGTTCTGATCTCCTGTAAGCCTGCCTATTCAGGAAGTTGTACTTCCTTTCCTTCTGACCAACACATGGCAAGCATTTTCCGAAAGTCGTTACTCGTTTTGCTAACGCATTTGGCAGCTCTGACACTGCAAAGTTTCGTATAATGCGTCTGTTAGGCTTTGGCTTTTGTCATCGCAGAGAATTGCTTGTGTTCTGCTTGTTTCATTAATCTTTATTAAGTAAAGATGTAAGCTGTCTTTAATTGAATATTTTCTTTTGGCAATAGAACAAGCCAAAAAGTGTTTCTCGTTAATTTGTTATTCAGCAGGGATAGCCATCTATGTGGATTGAACTTGTGACAAGGTTTAGTTCCTATTTGTAGAAAGTCTATGTTGAACATGTTTATCTGTGTTTTGCTCAGAATATCCTATATACAGTCTGACTTTGTCATGTCATTTGTCATGTGGGAATTAAACTACAGGGAATTGGTCTGTGTTGACAACGTCTCTGTGTTGGTTTTTCCTATCCTTTTAGTACAATGTGTTTTATATTTGACCTTATAAAGTTTTATCATGCTATCAAATCATGAAGAAGCGCAGAAATTATGGCTTTTGGTTTTCTCTAGCGTATGATACAAATATTTTGAACACAGGTCATAATGAGAAATGCTGACCTTTCTTTTTATGACACAGAAAGTCATACTCAGGCTGTCCTGTAGATTTAATTATGAGGCCATCATTAGCTTGAAAGCACATTGCATTGAAAAAGTGAGAGTAGCAATTTCAGGTATTGAATGAGTTTTCATTCCCTCTTTCCAGTTTCTGTGCTTTTACTAATTTTGTGAGATTTACTTCTTTCTCAAAAAAAGTTGTTTTTTTGAAGGTGCAAACTGTTTGTGACCCACTGTCCTGGGCTGTTAAATTTCATGAAATACAGATCAAATGCACAACAAGCTGAGAAATGTAGAAACATTTTTGTTGGTCTTTATAAAAATCCCAAATGAATCTAAACTAACTTACATAAAAATACTTCTTTTAGAGTGATTGTCCTTAAAGTGATGATATTGCAACACATTAGTGCCTGTTTATCCCAAATGCTTTCAGGCAGCTCCTAGCCAAAATGAATTGTTTTTTATACATGTTAGGAATTCTGTCATCATATCATCAGTAACTCTGAGGCAAGGAAATGGGGTGCCCAAATGTGTGTTCGGTACACATCTTGGAATAGAATAGAATCTACAGACACATGAAACTTTTTCTGGGACAAAGTTGTTTAATTGGTTTGCCTGCTTTCTTAAAATTTATGAAGAATGTCTGACATAAATGTATCTAAAAATCCCACTGTCATCTGGCAAAAATGAAATAAAGCTACGTTGTAGCTGACATGGTATTAGAAAGGTAAACCTGTAAGGCCACATTAGTCTGTTTTTCTAACAGAGTTCTTTCTGGAAACAGGTTTGGGTTGGGGTGTTTTTTGCTAGCATTTTTAAATTTAGTGTGACGTTTTTGAGCATTTGGCAATTTGGATAGTAACACTTTTGTGCACTCCAACTTTTACTGTTATTACTTTCTTGGTAATCTTCAGCCTGACCTTTCTCACTTCATAATATTTATTTCTGTGTCTCAGAACAGAATCATTTAGAGCGGATTGTAAAGCAAATTATGTCTCTCTTATGTGATAAATATATTGACCATTTTAAAGTGGATAAACTAGCAGTAGTTTGTTATGACATGTTATTTTTTTCACCAAACTTTTTTCCGATATGATGCCTGAAAATATTATAATTTTTCCTGGGCTGTGTTCCAAACCTTGAGTGCCATCACATGGCTCCTGCACACTAAGCCCAGAACTATAAGCTTTGTTGTATTAGAAGTAACTTCCATGTTTCAGAATAATTGGCCCCCTTTCATCACAGAGGAATGTCAACCCTAGAGAAGTAGCTAAGATTTATTTCCCATCGAAGAATGTCTTTTTTTTTTTTTTTTTAATATATGTGTCTGATTTAACTAGAAAAATCTGGGAGAAAGCAATACTTTTAGTCTTTCCACTTGTCAGGAATTGTGGTGTATTAATACCAATGTAATTTAATCAGATAATAGCAGCAATCTCATTCTTACATTTAATTGGAATGTGTATATATTCCCAATATTCACAGGAAATTTGTATGCTTCAATTCATTTTACCAAATGATTCTTCAGTCAGCTGCAATTAGTGTCTTGCATAAAGTTAATTCTGTAATGCCCCCAGCTAGTGACGAGTATCTTAGTGCTATTATAATTTACTGTTTGTCTTGACATGATTATTTTTCAGTTTTGCTAGATAAATATTTTTAGGCACCTTAAGTCTTGTCTTGTTGCTCCATATCAAAGGTTTGGCCATCAAACAGCTGGAGACTTTTTAGAACAGCTGTGAGCTGCATTATTACATATTAGCCACCTTATTTTATAAACTTTAATTGTCATATTTACCCAAATATTAAAAGAAAAGTAGATGCAGGAACAGAGAGATATTGATTTTTTTATGTCACATTAAGCATGTCTCATTTTGAATATTCATACACTATGTTATGCTGCAGACTAACAAAGAGTGATTGTGGAGATCTTGGTTAAGAAAATTCTTTAAAACTTTTCAGATTTAAATTTATCTTAACTGGCTCTATTTAGCATCCTCTGTTTTTCAGAACTTTCCAAGTGGTTAAAGTCTCTTTCTTCATTCTT
>QWTY01012153.1:0-14773 GCA_008033365.1 Pseudorectes ferrugineus
TTTTCAAACCTGAAACTCAGTCTTTCCTGCATCAGCTGTCATCTGGAGCAATAAACTATATAAAAAAACCCCATTTGTTCTAGGAAAAACTTCCTGTGTCTCAGTCCAATACTCCACCAAGTCCATACTCACATGCCCATAGTCACTCTGAAGGATAGCAGGTGAAAAATATGATATTCCTTCCAGAAGTTTCCTTCTTCAGCACTCTGATGAACATCACCCAGCCACCACTGACATCAGCACTCTGACTCAAATATTCTCACACCTGTTGTAATAGGGCCTTTAATATTCTATTAACCTTTTACAAAGACCTCAGCTTTCTCCACACAATGTTTTCTTTGTTAGTATTCCCTATTAACTAAAGAGCTTAACTTTTTCTTCTTTTTCCTCCTCCCCAGCACATTTTTAAAATATGTTCTTTAGTAAATTTAATCAACTATGCACCTTCAGCTTCCTCCCTTCTTAGAGCTGCTCTAAGAATTCTGCTCCATGTTGCCTTTTCTGCTTTTTCTGAAATTCCAATTTTCACCATTCTATCATGACAGCTCCCAGTGCAGCTAAACCTACAAAAACTTCAACAGGATGTTAAGAATGTCATAGAAGCCATTCTCGATAACCATGACCACAGACCATCCTGGTAATTAATCACACACATCTACAGGCAAGTGCATGTACACTGAATTATGTTTTCATGAAAGTGTCACCACTACTCAATACTTGAAATGAGGGGACTCGTTTTCTTAGTTATGAAATTATCGTTTCCAAGGAGAAGATTCCAGAACTTCTAGTCTGCGAACATCTTTTATCTTTTCTTTAAGTTCTCTATACCAGTCACTGATCAAGCCAGTGTTTAATTGGTGATGCTAGAGAAAGGCTGCAGTTTCCATTTTTAAAGGACTGAGGCTTTTTAGCTGTCAGAGCTGCTCTGTAATCCGGGATAATGAATCTCATCTAATCTGTGTCAGTCTGTACTCCTGTACATAAAGAACTCAGCACAGTGATGTATTAGAGGTTTAGAAATAAATTACTTATTTCATATTCTCCCCATCATACTGAAACTTCAAGCACAGGGTACTACAATGGCATACATGAAGGCTGTCATTTCCAAACTCCACTGGAATGTAAAATAGAATTGCAGTTAGGCAGTATTTGCAACATAGTCTGTATAGGATTTACAGATTCACATTTTTTAAACATATTTTTAAAAGGGTCCTGTGTGTACCTTCAGAGCGTGGCTTGAAACAAAACATGCAGTCAATTATGGCCATGCGTCAGTTCATGCTCTTGTAAGCTCGAAGTGGGTGACAGCCATGCAGATCAGCTGTCCCTGCCAGCGAGTGGCTGGTGAGTGCCCTGCACAGCAGAGGTCCCCTGCAGGCATGGATCCAGTATCCACATCAGCCACAGCCCAGGAAAGGAGCTGTGATGCACCAGCAGTGAGGAAGGTTTGGACACGGAACTCCAAAGATCTTCTGTTGTCAGACAGGCAGGTTCTTCTGTGTCCCTCAACACCCCTGTGTGTGCCCACATCTCTCTTGGTGACCCTGAAAACCCCTTTGTGTCCCTGAACTCTCGTTTGTGTCCTTGCACATCACTTTTTGTCCCTGCACACCCCTTTGTACCCCTGTACACTGCTCTGTGTCCCTGGAAACCACTCTGTGTCCCTGCACTCTCCTTTGTATCCCTGCACACCTGTCTGCATCCCTGCATATCTCTTTGTGTCCGTGCACATCACTCTATGTCCCTGCAAACCACTCTGTGTCCCTGGAAATCACTCTGTGTCCCTGCACACCCCTCTGTGTCCCCACACACCCCTTTGTGCCCCAAAGATTGGGTGTCACATTCACATGCAGAACATCCTCCTCTGAATAAAAACCAAGCTGTGAAAGGCATCGTGTACTTCTGCCACCCCTTCCCACGATTTCCTTTCTTGATGCTTGGAGAGGAAACACCCTTAATGAGATCTCATGTGAAGTCCAACTCTGCAAACTTAGGTGTCGAAATGCTGCTTCTGGGCTTGAGCCTGATTTGGCAAAGTTTATCCAAAATCGAACTATTCTTTTTTTGAAGATTTAACTGAGGATGCACAAGATTCATGGTGATTGGTACACCATCTCTGTAGATGCTTAGTTATGCTTTAAAAATATTTTCTGTCTAAATATCTAGTTAATAATGTTTTTATCTGGCAAAATATATAGCACAAAGTTTTAGCCTATATCAACTCTATAAAGAATTTTAGTAATGTCAGGGTCTCTAAAGCTTTGGCTCCAAAGAGCCAAAATATAATATAATTTTAAATTATTTGATACATTCTTTAAAAAAATTTTTTTGAGGTTCACTGTACTGCTGAGTTTATCCACATTTTCATTCAGAAGAAATGTTTTCCTTATTCTTCTATCTGAACCTTTGAAAATAAATTTTTTTGCCCCCACCGACTTAATAACAAACCTGTTGGCAACTGCAATTTGTGAATTCTGTTAGGAAAATAATGCTTTTAATGAAACAACACTAATGCTTGTTAAACATTGAATACACTCACACACTTGAGAAACTATTGCAAGGGTCACAGCAATCTGTGTAGGTCCTGTCTTGACAAAAAACCAAGTGGTTATGGCTGACAAAATATTAATGATTGTGGCCAAACAGTCCTCGCCCTTTAGAGAGAGCTTTTTGTGTTGCTCTTTTTATAAATGCTCAAGGATCCAAAAAGTTTGTGCACAATGCAAACTGTAGCCTCAAGGACACTGGAGGCTCGGTCCCACTCTGTCCCTCTCCTCCCACAGCGTTCTCCTTTTTTCATTCACCCACTGGAGCTATCAGCAGTTCTGTAACTTATTACCCGTGATCCGTGTTGTTCTTCCCTTAGCAATTCTGCATTTTGAGAAGATTGTGCACTATTTCAGCAACTCTCACAGTCCTGTTTAGTGTCAATTAGTAAATCAGGTAGGCAGAACATAAACTAAAATACCTCATATTTAAAATATTACAGACTTAGACTGTAAAATATTACAGCCTTAGACAGTCTCCATTTTTCCTGGTTATATAAAAAGTGTGGTTCAGACTGATGGAAACTACATTATTTCTACAAACTGACTCGGGCACAAAAAATATTTAGCTGTAGGAAGCCAGAGCAATGAACAAAATCTCAGTAAGATTTGAGGGACTGCACATACAGTCATGTGGCTTGATTTTAATCACAGGACACTGGAACATGCACAACAGACTTGCTTTGGTGCTAATGAGGGTTTAAACCCACTTCCCTCGTCTTTCTTCCCCTGCCAAACACATATTGTAAGAAGAAAACTGATTAAGAGCTAGTATGTCTAACAGCTTACCACACTGAAAGCAGTAACACAGACAAAAACCCTAGTTTTTTTGTTTTCCTGGGGAATGATGTTATGCAAATAAAAACAGTAAACAGAACAATCAGAAGGACTACTAAGAGGTTCTAGTACTTACAGGGAAGTTTTCAATACAAGCACTACTCTTGCAAACCATTTTCCCAGTGAAGGATAAGTTTAGCACTCTTTAGAGTTTGACAGACAGACTCAAATGCACTCTGCTATTGCTTGACACACTTAGAAACCCTCTGTATTTCCCTTTAAAGACAGAAGAAAGGTGAGGCAGCACATAAAGAGTGAAGAGTGGCTTTCAACTATGGATATCTAATCTAGGTCTGAAAAAGAGTTCAGGTCAGAAGTGGGATGTGGTGATGTCATTGTGTTTGTATGTATGTCATGTATTTGTGGACAATGACTGCACAACGTAGAAAAATATGTCAGTTAAAGAACAAAGCACACTCAGAGCAGCTTAAAGAACCAGAGCTGCCATTCCAGAGTATAGAAAAACTGTGTAACATGTGTATAGCTGTATCTATTTATTGTTCAGATATATAAGCAATGAATTTACTCCAAAGCAGGTGCTGCCAAGATGTTTCCACCTGTTACATATTCTTGTTCTTCAATGAAGCTAATTATAGGCCGTTACAAGCCACTTAGAAGCTTCAGGTCATATATTTAAAATTAATTGCTTCATTTCTCCATATTTTTATTTCTGAGGAAGACTCTTCAAAGCCACTGCCGGTCCCCCCAGGAAAAAAAACTGTTACCTGAATAACACGCTGCTATCATACACTTACTGCAACATCCCTGGATTTACCCTTACAGCTGCATTTAGCTAATTAGAGCACTTTTTAAGTCCCTTTTCTTTGGTAAGCCTTTCTGAAGCTGCATAAATGCAAAATTTATCTACACGACAAATTTGCCAGCAGCAAAGGAGTAGGATTGGGTCCTAATTGCAGGGTGCCAAAGTGCTATGTTTGTGAAGAGGAGTAATTAAGAGTCTTAAATTTCTGCCTTCATTGCTCCAAAAGTAAAAAGCAAAATACACCTTCCTTTGGCACCATCAGTCTTCTAACACAGAACTACTATGGCCTTGGAAAAAAAACACTCACACACCAAAAAAAACCCAACAACCCCCGCCCCCAGCCAAACAACAAAAAAATAGAAGAGGGAAATTAAAAAGAAATTAGGTATGTACTTCAGATACCTCTTAGTTTTTACCAAAGGCCAAAGATGATAGACCTCACAAATATCTTCACTAAGACTTATGTTTACTGTGGGAGTTGTTCTGCAGTGTAAAGCTACAATAGCTGAAAATTAAGTACATTTCCTGAATTATTGTCCCAGGGCAAAAACTCTCCTTCCTTTTAAAATAGAGGGTTTGTTCCATTTTGTGTCAGGGATCTTATTACGTGAGAAACTGACTTCCAAGTGTGGCATTAGTCTTTCATTTTTGTTCTTTGGGGAATTCAAATTAAGACAGAGTTCTTAAGTGTCATATTGGCCTTCTTGAAAGGTAAACCCTAGGTATTCAAACATACATGTTCTGCATCTCCAGTGAGAATTCCTAACTTCTAACATAGTCCATCTGCTTTTCTTTCAGCAGGGTGGGCCTGGCTACAGGCAGAGAAATCAGAAGCTGCTGCTGTTGCTGCAGAGATGCTGAGATAGCCTGGCCATATGGTGAGCTCTGGAGAGAGAGGGAAAAAATTCTTAAAAAGGTCACCCTGACTCAAAAGACCCACGTTGCTCTAGTTGATTCATCTGGGTTGTGAAACAGCTCCTAGGTGTGGTCACAGGATAGCTCTCAAGAGATAGGAGAACAGGGCAAATATTATGAAGTTACACTCAGCAAATACTTCCGTATGTCATGATTCCAAACAACGTTCTTATTATTTACTGCAAATCCTCCCTCTCCTCTCAAAATAAAGGAAGGAAACAGGACAGATGGAGTTAGGATATTTCTAGTGTGTTTATCAGCAGGAAAACTGATGTACATTTACAAATATCCCTCTTGCCAGCCACGTAAGGGAAGACAAACTGTATTACTTGCACCACGTCAGACATTACCCCTTTGCTGAACTGACACCACATTGCCCCTGCTTGGGAACCCACTGCTGACCCACTGAGCTCCTACCCAGTGGTTCACTGCCCACGAATTCAAACTGCTCCCCTCCACTGCACAGCAGCACAGCCAGAAGCAGAGAACACAACCATGAGCTCCAAACACTGCCAGGAGCTGAATCCATTCTTCACTGCAGCACAAAAGGTAAAACATCTCACCAACACACAAGGACTGAAGGTAGTACTTTAAAATCTAGGTGCATGAATTTTAGCCAGAGATTTTTCAATCCTGCATTTAAAAAAGATCAATGCAATGTTGCATTGCCATTATCAGACTACACAGGAACAAAAATGCTATTGTGGGCCACAAGAGGGTGAGAGAACTGTGCAACATTCCTGGTCAAAGTGCATTTTTCCCCTTATTTCATTTGCACTTTCAAATACTGAGCTATCCCCCCAAATGGTAATCTAAAGAAAATCTCCCTTTGCTTTATTTAGTGATAGTGTTTTCCGTCATCATAGAAATCTCCTTGATTTCCCAGACATTGGCATTTACTGCAGCCTTCTGTCTCCTAGAAAGCATACAGGAACTTCTAATGGAGAATGTCTCTTTTCACAAAAAATAGCATCTTGCATTGCAACACTTAATGGATTATTCCTCAACCTCTGGTAATTTTTTTGTTCCACAGTATTAAAGTATTTTTAACATCCCAAAACATATTATGCATAAAAGAATGCTCTGTATTAAGTTCATAATCAGTTGTATTATTCCTCTGGGAGGTAATGAGGAGAATTATCAGCCACGTCACACCACCACCTTTCACTTGTATTTGCCCAGTATTCTAAATTCAAAGGAAGAATAGACTGCCAAACCTAGGCCACCCTCAGGAACACAGGGCATGGCACAGTGATGCTGAAGTGCCCTCTGATGAACAGAGTATCTCTGAGACTTTAGGAAAAATGAAAATCTATACAGAGGAATTCCCAATGGTTCAAATCTGAAGAAAGATATATTTGCTGTACCACCATGAAGATAAATGGTCAGAGTAATCAGTCTTTGATAAAACTGTTAAAGCTATTCAGGACCTTAATGAGGTCCCAGCTTGTACTTCAGACTGTGATTTCACCATATATATGACATATTTTATACGCAGTTACATAAAAGTAAAAGTGATTACAGACGTTATGCTGGATTAGTACACCATGGCTTAATAGATGTGTTATTTAAATGTACTCATTCACTGCAGTCATACTACAACAATGTAGGCAGAAAAAGTAATTCCCAGTTCTGAGACTTCTACGGTCACTTGTTGATTTCTGTGAAGGAGCACGGATTTTGTGAGATATGACCCAGAAGACATCATCATTCTAATTTTTTCTCCTAATTCATTTTTTAAAGCAAACTATGGTTGGAAAAGACTCTGATTTCCAATGTATCAACAAATGGGCTTAGCTTCCTCCTGAAATTAACAACTATTGCTAACCTACTGCTCAACATAGTTTTGTAAGTATTTAGAAAATATAAAATCAGCAAACTTCCCATTTAGTATATCACGCAACAAACCACCCTGTTTCCATCTTCATTACCCTACTCTCACCAAAGAGCCTATGAGATTTTGCAAGTGCACCACATTTTGTTCCTAATGGAGGAGCACTGCATTCAACACATTTTCTAGTTATCAGGAAGGTCTAGTGCCAGTATTGTCAACAAAATGAAGAGGTAGCTTGTTTTCTCTCAGTTTGTGCAAATAATCTCCCTGACTAGAATTTAAAGATGTGAAATTATTTTCCAGAGTTTCAAATCTACTCCTATCAACTGCAGTGGTAGAAAGTCAGAGCTTCATAGTTTGTCCATCAGAGTGGATTTAATTTGCAAAAAGTTAACAGTAATTGCCTGTAAAGAGAGATTTAAGGGTAATTATTTTGCTGCCTGGTTTATAGCACTGTAGTTTGTTCAATAATAAAAAACACTGACTGTGATAAATGAAAGCACCTTGCCTCTAGTAAAGTAAAAGAAATGAGGACATTACTAAAAAAAACCAAGCCTGGCTTTGTAATTTCGTTAGTCCCTGATCAGAAAGATGCATCCCATTAGTCTGAGACAGGAGTGCTGCCCTAAGAGGCATCACCTGAAGAGGGGGCAGAGTTCATGTGAGAAGCATGGTCTGCTCCCAGTGCAGAGAAGAGGAGGGGGGACCACAGCGGGGATCAGTCGCAGTCCCAGGGAGTTGGAAGGCACAGAACCAGTCTTCCAACATGGGACCTTCTTGGTCTTACTGAAATTTCACTATTACATGGATCACTTGTAAGCAGAATGACTTAAGTTACAGCAACTGCAGAAAATACAGTTATTTTCAACATGGTTGCCTATAGCAGGCTCACAATCTTTTGGCATTTTTCTTTTTCTTTTTTTTTCTTCCTGGTTTGCAGTTGTTTTTGAACATTTGTTTTAGAGGTTTGTTGTGGTGTTGTTTTTTCTTTTTTTTTCCAATTTATCCTCAAAAACTTAATTTTGTAAGGGCTATTAATAATGAGCATGCAAGGCTATTTCTGTACTATACAGTACTAGAAATGGGCAGTACACAGCAGTAATGTGAAATTGCTCCCATTTACTCAAACACTGCAGCAGGGCTACACAACACTATGATGAAAATTGCTGCTCTGGTTCTGTGTCATAAATTTATGCATGAGTTAAAAAAAAAAAAAGATCTTGTAGTTATTTCAAGTAATTTTCATACAATAAAGTGAACACCATACTCCATACAGTAATTGTAAGAGGTGTAATATTATTTCAGCCATGATACTCTACAAGGGCAAACTGCATGAGGAGGTAATATGTCATTACATCTATTGATACTGTGGAAAAAGCAGACATCTTTTAGTTCTGTCTCCAGATACTACATGAGCTGATCATATGGCAAAAATGCCTAAGATTTTCTTGTAAAGACCATTTCACGGAGCACTAGAAAATGTTTAGCAAATGGCAACACTTTCAAAATCTGTCCTACTGATTTTTTAAACCCTATACTTCTCTAGCATATATTAATCTTAGAATGAACAATTCTTCATCTTATTGTTGAGTTAAAGTGATTGAAGAGGTTACAAAATCAGGAAGAGTTTGGCCAAAGCACATAAAATGTCATCAACCAACACAATGTATTCTGACAGAACAGTTAAAACCTCCACAAGCATCAACAGAATAGCCTCAAACGAAGCTTGGCTCTTTTCAGATAAATTTTTTTCCCTTGGGCATTCTCAGGTGTAACCGAGGAATTATTTCTTTCCAGAGAGGAAAAAAGTGCAAAAAATCTCCAATGTCAGTTAAAGGGAGTTTAGAAAGATGTGATATTGCAAAGTTAAGACCAGGATCTGAGACATTAAGTATTAAACTCCTCCGGATAATTTTAACTCTGCACAGTATTTACATCAGCTCTTAGTAAAACACAGGACTTTGAGTAATTCTTCCTTATTAGCAGACTCATCAGATGTCTCATTGGCACAGCCTTGCTCTGCTTTGGCTTTACCTCCCCATTGGTCCGACAGTTTGTCATGCTATAGGGAGTGCTGAAAACCTTTTCTGAACCATCAAATTACTTGCCTGACTCAATACAATTTTTTTCTTCCCATCTGTACAGAAACAGTGAGCAAAACTCATCTAATCAAATGTCAGTGTGTACCTACCTGATAATTATCTGAATTCACTTTGCAGATAACAGAGAGAAATTGGCAATTTTGGAACATGGTTTGTTCCATCCTAAGGACATCTTGAACAGGCCAGGTATAACATGACCTAAAAGGGTTTTAACTCTGAGCACCAACGAAGCTTTATATAGGTACCTGTAAAAGTAGCTGTCTTTGACAGGGGAAATTGCTCCCACCCTTTCTAAGAACAGCAGCCCACAGAGCAATGAGTTTTTGAATTAAGGTCATGGCAACCTCTTCTTAAGACTCTCAAGAGCAGCAAAAAACGTCACCATGATGCCCATCTCTCATGAAACAGAGCCCTTCCAAGTCTTGGTCAGTGAACAGCATTTGATACTCTCTTGATGTAGTCAAAATCAAAAACCTCATGGATCTCTCAATCCTCTGTCTCCCCATGTCCCACCCAAACCAGTGCAGACTAACACGTGTGACGAAACCATGCTGAGAAAGCAGCCAGGCTATGTCATGGAGCATGCACAAAGTTCCCCACACCACATCACCACTTAAAGCAGAAGAAGAAAGAACACAGGAAAGAAAAACCTTTGGGAGAAAAAAAGAAATAGAGATGCCATCTTAGAGGAGGAGATGGAGAAGGACATGTATACATGTATCTATATTTATCTAGATATCTGGAGATGAGATAGGCAGAGATGGCGAGACACTGAGGGAGGCTGAGGAGGGACGGATGCTGAAGTGACAAGACAGGCACACGAAGATAAGGTGGTGAGAGGAGGAGGTGGTGGGAGTGTGCAGAGTGGGTCAGGAGACACGCCAAGCGAAGAGCTGCATAGTAAGAAAGGAAGTGAGAAAAAAGAATTCAGAATAGAAGCAGCAGCAAATAGAAAATGAGCACGTAGGCTCATGGTTTCAGTTTGGGGACACAGAGCATGCAATGACAAAAAAAACCACAGCAGAGAACAAGAGCAAGAGAGAAACTGCAAGTTAGAGGAGAACAACTGTATTGCTTTTCAAGCTTAGGCAATGAGTAATAGTACAAAGAATCATAAAATGGAGTGAAGAATACGTAATAGCTTAGATCTTTATTTTTTCTTTTTTAATACCTTAATTTAATCATGAGTATCTTAGAGAAGATGCAACACTTGCAGAACATAATTAAATGTGATGACAATATTTTAAGGCTCAATGCAACATCAAAAGTGGTACAAAACACAGGTTTGTAGACTTGCTACACCTAACGCCATTTCAAATGTTACACATTCAGGAATTGAGGGGAAAAAATAAAAAAAAAAAAAAAAGTCCACTGTGGCAAACTGCATCAAGCTGCAGTATCAAGCCTCGTGCTTGCATGTGAGCATAACTCATGCCTTCACTAAAATATGGTCTAAACAGGCCTGTGCCATTTCTACACACCTTGTGTAACTGAGCAGTCTGTGGTCTGATAGATGCTCCTGAGAGTAATTTATGGTATTCAAATTTCACCCTGAAAAATCACCATCCTTAAAGAATGTCTGTCTGTTCTTCATATAAAATTAAACTCATTCTGTAAGCTGAAAAAAAACCCCAGCTTTTAAAGAAGAATGCATAAAGGAACCATATAAATCCACCTTTAATACGCTGCCTATAATCTTCCCCCTCAAGCTCATCTTCTCTTGTAAAAGCACAGAAATTCTCTTGTGCTCCTGTGCATAAAGGTAAGAAAAAATAAACCATTTTTACTTCATCTTTTACTATTACAATATAGTAGGCGCATTTTGCCTTCTTGCAGTGTCCTTACCTGCCTACTGCCATTCTGTAAATGTGAGGTTATTTAAATCAACCATATCATGTAGCTTTAAGTGCTCTTGTACCATATAATTTAAATATGTAACTGCTTCTACTGTTGCTGTTATTGATCAGCTACAGTTTTTCTGCCATGGTAATGAAAGAATACATCTTAGAGCAGCTATTGATCACTCATGGCATGATGAAAAGACAGAAGGATCTAATGGCTCTAGACAAATCCTAGGTACACACAACAGGGGCTATACAGGCAACAGCTAGAAAAAAAACATATACTCTTCAAATTTTATTATTTTAAAGAAAAGCAAACCAGCAAACAGTTATTGAACAGTGCTAAGAATGGCTTATCCAGAGTTCAGTGATAGGAATAAGTACACTGTACCTTCTTCTACCACTGGATTTGAAAAGAGCTACCTGTGCCAGTTTGTTTACCCCTTTTACTCTGTGGGTTATTCAAAACTGTAACCTTCTATTAAATGTACTTTCTTTTTTTAAGGCTGTCATTTCAAGAAGCTCATTATGTAAGGGACCAGTGGCAACAGCAAGAGTGTGGTAGCTGATTTCTAAAAAGCCAGCATCTGCACCTAACACTGACATGAAAAAGTGTACTTTTAAAAAAGGAAGAAAAAATCCCCAGACATCCCAGAAAAGAAATGTGAAAAATACTTTAAAAAAAAAAAAAAAGTTGCTGTGCAAGTAGAGAACCACAAAGAGACAAAATATTGATATTTTCTCTTTCCAGTTGCTTCATTAATGCAGTGTGATGATGAGTATGGTCTCTATAGAAAAATTATGTGTATTTGTATCATTTTCCCCTACCCTTGTGTTTCCAAGAACACCACCTTCCTGGGAAAGGGGTATGACCCACCTTTCTTTCTGACAAACAATCTACTATCCCTTTTTTTTTATTCTAGTTATCCCACAAGTGTCAAGACAAAACTCTTTCTACTTGAGCAACGTACCCTTTTCCCCAAGCTGGACATGGACAAAAATACCAGAATTCTTTAAAATGCTTTCAGTTCACACATCATTTCACTGGGTATGTATGAATCAACTAATACATGCTATGACTATTATTTGTGGGTTTATAATCTGCTTTTGCCAGCCACTTAATTATTTTCTGTAACTGAATTCACAGACTCAAATCAACTCTTCAGTTCTCTCCACATACCACTTGAAGGGAAAAAGCACTGTATTTTTAGCAACCTTCTCTTTTCCAAACCACTTTCTCTTAGGTACAAATATTCTTTTAACAAGTTTTTGTTATTAAATTGATGTGTGAGAAAGGCTACAGAAAAGATTTTGGTACAGGGCACACTTTTGCTTCTTACCAAATTCCTCAAGATAACCATGGCAATGCATGTTTCTTCCCACCATAAATCATCAGGACTGAAGAAGTTAGCTGTCAGACAGAATTACAGCAGCTACCATTTCAGAAAGTTTCTTTTGTAACCATGCTCTTATATTTGAGAGCAGATGTGAACCAGATCATCAGAAAGCACATTTTAAATTAATGTTTCTCACCACTAATTAGACTGATTAGACTCTGCAACCTTTTATCTGCCATGTTCCAAATTCTGTGCATGTCTCAGGCAGACAGATATGGGGTTTAGGTGAAAATTCCAGCAGGGACATAACTTGTGTGTGTTGGCAGAACACGACAAAAATTTGGATGGATGAACTCCCCAACCTCACACCACATTTCTGCTTCAGTCAAGAAATTGCAAAACAATTGGAAAATGTATCTGAAATGGTACTAAATAAATTAATGAGTTTATGAGATGTGGCATATATTTTCCATTCTTCTCTCCACTGTGCAGACTGAGAGGAGAAAAATGAGAAGCCAGCACTTGGCTCTGCATTTCTACATTAAATCCAAGCATATGTTTCTGATCATTTTTCAGTTACATGGATTCTGAGACTCCAAAATAAATAACTTTATTTTAATCATGTTAAGGGGGTAACAAAAATGAACACCCTTCCTATGCAGCATTTACATTCCAGGACAATACATAATGGTTTTCTTTTTTTAAAAAACATGTCTGAGGTTCTCTCATCTTTCACTGTACTGTATTTAATTTATTATGACAATTTCTTGTTCATGTCATCAAGCAGTCAAGAAACAAAGGGTGAGTTAATCCTTTAATTCAGTGACTTATATGAATCATTAACTTTGTTTCAAACATCAGAAATTCATAAAATAGTAGAATGGATCCTTATTTAGATTGCTTATATTTCTTATGACTGGGACAAGATTCCAGCTGTGCACCAACTCATCAGGTGATGCCTGAGTTCTTCTGTGTTTTCAGGCAAAGGCAAAATACTTCTTTTGTTTATATATGCTGCAATACTCAAAGCTTTTTCTAGGTCAATAACAAAGAAAATTAAATTTCTTGGCATTGGTAGAAAGCTGTCATTTATTTTCAGGTTCTCTTCCTTTAAATAGTGCTGTCTAACAAAGAAGAAATAGACCTCTATTGTTGCCTAAGGTCTGTGCCTTGCAGTAATTTTCACTCACTGGAAATACAGCACACCCTCAATTATGTTAGGCTCAGTCATTTCAATAACAGCTCTTTTCTGCACCTATATTTTGCAGTATTTTGATAATGATTATTTACTCTCAGCATCTGAAAGTTTGATTCAAATTATTTATGTACGCTTTGTTAATTGCATATATGTCATCAAAAGGAGTTTATCATCCAATATTTCAAACATAAAGTTTCAAGATTCTTTATTGATATGCTACATAGCCCTCGCTGTCTATATTTTTGTATTTTGGAAATTCGAAACATTTCTCCAAGCACCTTGTGTTTTTCCAGCAACAAAATGGAAGCAACTGAGACATGGTCAAGTTCTTGTTTAGTTGGTTTTGTTTTGATGAAGACTTTCTCTATATTTCTTCTTCATTTTGTCTCACAGGAGGAAACACCTGCCCAGAAACTATTTTAACCAGCCTGTTCCTGAAGGACTGCACCCTGTGGAAACGGACCAACACTGGAGCAGTTTGTGAAGAACTGCAGTCCAAGGGAATGTTGGAGCATGCTGGGAAGGACAGTCTCCCTTGGGATGGACCCCATGTCAGAGCAAGGGAAGAGCATCAGGAGGGAGAAGCAGCAGGGACAAAGTGCTATGTGTTGACTGCAACCCTTCGAGTTGAGTCGTGTAAGATGTGTGCATGTGGGAAAGTGGATTTAGATTTGTTCTCGTTTCTCCCCATCCTAGTCTGATATTAATTGGCATTAATTAAAATCAATTTCCCCACAATCAGTTTGTTTTGCCTGTGATGGTAAATGGTAAGTGATCTCCCTATCCCTATCCTGATCCAAACCTCTTCACTTTGTTTTAATTAATTGAGCAGGCGGGGTGATACAGCACCTTGATGGGTATGTACCGCTCAGCCAAGCTCAACTCACCCCATCAGGCAGATTCAACCACCAGAGAAACCAGGTCCTGATAAAGCTTCCAGCAGAAACAAATGGTATGAAATGCTGAACCCATTTAAAACAAAAAATGACAGACATGAAAAGCCTTATAAAATCAAGACTGTAAAAACAATGGTGGAGTTATGAGATAAACAAAGTATATAATGCTGTCAGACAGAATGCTGGACTGAGACAGGATTTGTTCTTTCCTGGAACAATTTTTTTTAATATATAGTTTATATCTACATAAGGTGACAGCTGATGCAGGAAAGACTGAGTTTCAGGTTTGAAAACTGGTGTTGTATTTGATGCAGAAAGGACTGGGGGCTTCATTTATCTGCAGAAGTCAAAACTTCTATCTTGATGATACAGAAAGATCTGGAGAAGATATGACCGTGCTAAATTCCCAGCTACACAAATGTTTTTCAGGAGGGAATGTGGGGAAGTCAGTCAAACCTGCAAACTGTAAGCTCAGACTTGTTATCCTTCAAAGCTCCAGAAATG
>QWTY01012154.1:0-10401 GCA_008033365.1 Pseudorectes ferrugineus
GAGAGCTGGGGATGCTCACCTGGAGAGGAGAAGGCTCCAGGGAGACCTCAGAGCCCCTTCCAGGGCCTAAAGGGGCTCCAGGAGAGCTGGAGAGGGACTGGGGACAACGAATGGAAGGACAGGACACAGGGAATGGCTTCCCACTGCCAGAGGGCAGGGTTAGATAGGATACTGGGCAGGGATTGTTCCCTGTAAGGGTGGGGAGGCCCTGGCACAGGGTGCCCAGAGAAGCTGTGGCTGCCCCTGGATCCCTGGAAGTGTCCAAGGCCAGGTTGGACGGGGCTTGGAGCAACCTGGGACAGTGGAAGGTGTCCCTGCCCATGGCAGAGGGTGGAACTGGATGAGCTTTAAGGTCCCTTCCAACCCAAACCATTCTGTGATTTTATTATTTTTGCTTTGGCTCAAGAAAACTAAATTCATTCAATATAAATTTTGGCTCTTATCCTGTATGGAAGGGAAACAAGAAGGATTTTTACCTCATCTCTCGCTCCTCGTGCTGGGCAATGAGGTTGCTGTAGAAGTTTTCCAACGTCACCTTTGTCATCGTGACTCTCTCCTTGGTGTGGTTACTCATGGACGAGCACGGCGTGGGGCCTGTCATGGCCATGGCTGGTAGGAAAGGAGAAGGGAGGAACATCAAACATTATAAATTACAAATAATCTTCAAACAAGAGCCCAAACCCATTAAGTGATGCTGAATCACAGAGTTCAGATTTTAACAACAAATATCATCAGCCTTAACTAAGTAGGGAAAAGTCTTACAAAATAAAAGGTGCAAGTCAAACTTCCTGTTTTGAACATTTCTGATCTGAAAATTAGAGGGAAGGAAACTTAAGAAACATGATGCCTCAAAAACCACAATTTCAGCCAGTACTGCAGATGTTTATTGCTCCCAACACATTCTATCTTTAATGAATGTTCAAAATTCAGGAATATCACACTGAAAAATCTAATCCATGAGTTATTCTTCCCGTAACCCCTGCAGAAGTAATTCCACCAGTTGCCTACTGGCTCTTCTGCTGTGAAATTTATCTAAATCCTGAAAGTCATCCCAATAAGAGAGCAACTGAGGAAGGAGCAAAATGGGCAGTTAGTTGCCCTTAAGCACTTTCACTAGATGTTTTTGCACAGGAATTTGGCCAAATCCAGAGGATCACTGCCTTTGAGCAAGTTGTAGTTTAAAAAATAGCCAAAAACCCAAACCCTAGTGTAAGTATCTGACACATTTATTTCTAAGAAAGATACTTGTATTCTAATATCTCTTCTATTTCTGAGAATACAGTTCGTAAATATCGGAGTGTGGCACCCCCAACATTAGCAGTTTCAGTATATTTGACACCCCAGCTCTATTTCCTGATATACATTAAAAAAACAAAGATTTCAAACCTACAACTACGCCTTACCCTGGTTCTCCTGGGCACCACGTAACTCACAGTAAGGTAACAGATTTTGGCAACTATTACTAGAAATTGCAGACAAAATAGGTGAGACACTTCCCGTTTTTACAACCCTGGGCACTGCCAACACACTCGAATGATTCTTTCTGTTCACTTTTCGCAGATCTTTATGAGGCGTCACCACTGGGCCCTGCAAACCACCTCCTTCCCAGACAGCAGCTACGTGTGCACTGCCTTTACAGATTCCTCGTGGGACAGGAGCTGGTGAGGATCTCCAGCTGGGTGACTTTTGAGATGGAATTCTGTCTTTATGTGAGGTGGAATCGTGGCTTTATGATAGCAGCTCAGAGTGGGGGGGTCACACTCTGCGGGTACCCCTGGATATGGGGTTACACCCCCAGAAATGGGGGGTTGCACACCCGGAGATGGGGGGTTGCACCCTGCGGTTGTGAGCGGGAGGTGTAAAAGCCATGGGCGGTTCTAACTTCGTAGAGATCAAACCAGGAAAATTATCTGACAGAAGGGGGTACGGGGAAAAAAGGGAAGGGGAAGAAAAGTATCGATGCCAAGCCACCTGTTGGTGCTCGGGGCCCCTTCCACGGGGATGGGCGCTCAGATCCCTCCGAGCACCCCGGGGCCCGCGGGACGGAGCGGGGCTGGACGCCCCCGCACCGGGGCTCGACCGGGGAGGTGGCACCGGCGTGGCACTGGGGTGGCGGCCCCGCGGCCCGACCGGCGGAGGGGCCCGGCAGCATCCCCGGGAGCGGACAAAGGGGGCCCGAGCCACCAACAGAGGGGGAGCAGGGGACCCCCGCCGGCCCCGGGCCCGCAGCGCGGCCACCCCGCGGGAGGGGCACCCGCCGCCGGACGGACCCCGGCCCACAGCGCGGCCGCCCCCAGACCCACCGGACCGGAGGGCTCCGGGCGGCCGCCCCCGCTCCGCTCCCCGGGAGCGGCAGAGGGCCGGGGGAGGGAGGGAAGGAGGAGGGCGGGGAGGGGATCCGGAGCGCTGGGCGGGGGTCGCCCGTCGGAACAAGGCGGGAGCGGCTTACCCGGAGCCCCCGGGAGGGGCGGCAGCAGCTGCAGGCGAGGCGGGGTCCCGGCGAGGCGGCTGCGGAGAGGCGGGTGGGGGGCTCGGGACCGGGGCCACCGGAGCCCCCGCGCCGCTACCGCCGCCCCCCGCACCGACAGCGACCCGGCCGGGACGGGCGGCCCAGGGACCGCTACGGCAGCGCAGGCGCCCCGCGCCCGCCCCGCCCCGCCCGGGCGGAGCCCCGCGCCCGCCCGCCCCCGCCGGCAGCGCCTGCGCCGGGCCCCGCGCCGGGCTCTGTGCGGAGTGTGCGCGCCGGGCCCCGCGCCGGGCTCTGTGCGGGGTGTGCGGGCCGGGCCCCGCGGCTGCGGCTCCGTGCCCCCCCCGGGGTGCGGGGAGCGGGGACCGCGGGTGCAGCTGAAGGGCTGGTGGGGACCCAGCCGTGGGGGCGGCGGGTGCACCCCCGCACTTGGCATCAGATCAGCCCTTGGTCTCCCCTGGGTCCGGGCAGAGGCACCAGCGCTGCGAGCCCTGGGGTGCCGGCCTGCCTGCGGTGTTTCTGGGATGCTCCTGGGGTACTCCTCCCCGCCTGGGAAACCCTGTCCTGCTGCCTTCCCAACTTCCCTCCTTCCCACAATGGTGCTGTGAGCTGCAGCCTCCCAGCACACAGCCTGGGCTCACCGTCGAGGGGAGGTTGGTTTTTCCCATCCCCACAGAGGTGATGCACATCACCCAGTGCCCACAGGAGCAAGGCGTACCCAGGGACAGGGGCCACCAAGCCACCAACAGTCACCTCTGCCTCCCAGGGATGGAGGGAAAAAACCCTCAGTCCCAGAGGAACCTGCATCTACAAGGACAGAGAGGCCGATCCACAGTGTGCTGGGCACGACATGACCATTTCCCAGAGGTCTGAGCTGTCACAGTCAGGTCCCCGGGGTTCCATCCTCTGACTCTGATGAGGAAGAGCTCCCACATCCCAGCTCAGCAAACTCATTGTACATCTTGGGCTGTACAACGCCTTTTCATCTTGCCCCTCCTGGCTCTTTGGGAATATCTGAAACCATCTGCTTCAATAATGGTTTGACTGGCCTTGGGAACCTAATAGGGAGCTGTGAGGAATGACATAACAAAAGAAATGTGATCCCATACTCATCCCAGATATGTGGAGACATTGGAAAAATGTCGTTTTGCTTCATTTTATTTACATTTCTACAAAAAAAAAAAAAAAAGGCAAGTGCAATTAAGAGGGTGAAAAGGGTTTTTATTACTGTCAACATTTTAATCACTGAGAACTGCGTTCAGCACAGTTGAAGTCTATCAGCAACAGAGGAATTTCAGGATTTAAAACAGTGTGTAGAGTCCCTACACGATGGAAATGCTGATATATTTGTAACACACATGACAGATTTCATTTCTGAAAGACTGACTTTACAGTTAAACTGGACCTTGCTTTGCTTAGACAGAGATGGTCAGTTTGTTATCAAAGGTGAACAGCAAAATCCAGTGGTACCTCTCAGGAAGCACAGGTGGCCTCATGAATCGGTTTTCCTGCTACTGTGGGAGCTCTTGGAGAGGATTTCACTTCAGGAAAGAAAAGGAAGTGTGGAACAAAAGGCTCAAATGAGGACCCTGAAAGCACATTCTCATCTCTTCCACCAGCAGAACAAGGTGGATGTCCGGGGCTTTTGCTGAATGGGGATCACTACCAACTTCTACCTGGTGAAACAAAGGAAAACCTGAGGGTCCAAGATGCTTAAAGCAGTCTGCATGCTGAAGGAGCAGGAAAAACCCTTTGTAACTACAGTATGAGAAAAGTCATTACTAGAGCAGAGTGTGAAATTACTGCAGGCAGATGTGAATGGAAGAGAACCTGTATTCAGAGGTAAAGGTCTTCAGGAGTCAAAACACTAGGCTGTGAATGAGCCTGTGAATATGCAGATTAATGACCCAAACTTCCTGCTACGTGTGAGCTCCAACAAGCTGCAGCACCCCTAAGATACCCAAGACAGACAGGGGGGCCCTGGCGAGGGAAGAGAGGGAACCATCTCACAGTCACAGTGCTCAGATGGGAGAGGACCTGCTCTGTGTGAGGCTCTCTGTGAACACCTGGAGGAGTGAATGCAGCTGAGGGTTTTCATTTTGCTGTTCACCTTTGGCTGGAGCTGTTCCCTCCAGCAGCACACGTGTAAAGCGAGGGACAGACGGCTGGGCTGACACTTGTGGGATTAGTCAAAGGGGGTCAAACAGGCCCTGTGGGTTCCAGTTACCCTTTGGGATTTTTCCATCCAGCTGCTTTAACGGGAGGAAGCCCTGAGCTTCCGTCAGTTCCAGCAGCTGCTTCATCAGGCTTGAGGCCTCGTCTCTGTTGATGCTGTTGAAATCTGAGGGATCTTGGCTCTTCTGCGCATCCCACCTGGCATTTGGGAGTGGGATATCCCTGCTGCTGGCCGTGTGCACGGCCCCCAGGGTGTGGTGGAGCCACATCAGGCGCTTCAGCCCTTGGAACGCCCTCCCTTTGTCGTGCATGAGCTGGTGCTCAGTCACTGCCCTCCTGCTGCAAGGGAAGGAACGAGGAGTCAGGGACGGGAGATGCTGATTTGCATCCATCCATCCATCCATCCATCCATCCATCCATCCATCCATCCATCCATCCCAGATGCTTCTCTGCACTGAGGAAGGAGCACTGGAGGTGCCTCAGGCTCCAGCAGTCTGTCAGGAAGCCTAAAGATTCCTGCAGATGGGAAGCTGAAATGCTGTGCTGTTCCCAAAGGTGTACCTTGAATCTCCTCTTTTTTAAAGAAGGTAAACTCGGGAGATTGACAAAATGACCGTAGCAGACTTAAGGAGCTCTTACAGGGATTTGGCCTTTCCTAAATTTAGATTCTTTTCAGAGGTTTCAATAGCAGAATAAAGTTCCCTTTCCATCACCTCAGTGTTACAGGACTCTTGGGTTTGTTTCTTTCCTTACAGAGTTGTAACTCGGGAGTAATTTACCTGAAATCACTGATGTCCATGAAATAAAACTAAAGCCCTATTTTCTTCAGATACACCAAAAATTTTGAGTCGACTGTTGACTGAGAAGGGCAGGCTAAATCTCAGATGCAAATATTTCAGGATTCCAGGCTGCTTAGATAAGATCTAACTGCAGCTATAGGCTCCTACTGCAGATTTGGATCTGATTGGGAACCTAAATATGGAATTCCAGCATGTTCCATCTCCATGGCTTATGCTGAACATCCTTATGTGATTTGCTACACTGTGTTTAAAAGTGACAACTGAAATGTGGTACATGTTACACATCTAAAAATGCAATTGGTCTAATTTTATGCTGCAGAGAGGGTGAGGTAAAATGATGCTGTATCAAATACATTGAATTTTCCTTCTGCCATGCCTGGAGCAGCCAAGAGCAGTGCAGAACACAGCCCATGAAATCAAAAGTGAGCAGTTTTCTAATGATGTCAATGAAGTGAAAAGGTAATATTGCTTACTATTCAATGTCTTGACACATTGCAAAACAGGCAAAAAAAAGAATTGCCCAAAATGTAACTGTCTGCAGAGATCTCTGGGGCAGGAACATTTTCTCTCTTCTTTAAATCAGCTCCCCAGGACCAGAAGCTGGCGGTGTGATCGGAAGTCTTTTCCTCTGCTCTTTCTTTCACCTGACAAAATGAATTTCAGCCTTTAAGCAGGGTTGAGAGTGGAGCACTGTGCTGTGCTAAAACATCCCAGGACCTCCCACATCATCCCAGACCCGTGGATTGGTAACACACACCAGGAAAAGACAGATAGGATTCACAGGATACTTCTACATTTTCTTGCTTAGAGTCCTAAATCTCCTTTCCCACTGTTGCCTCTCGATATAACATTTTGATCTCTTGTGCATTTGCAAGCACAGGAAATCATTTCAGGACTTGGAAGAGACCCTCCTGATAAAAAAACTTCACAGCAATTTGACAAAAAATTGCTGAAAAGGATTGCTGAAAATGATGAAACCCAACAGGTATTTAAGTCTGGAACAGGAGTATCAAGTTAAAAGGTGTTCACAGCCCTGGGCTTTGGGCCTTCAATAACACAACTTTTTCCATGAGCAAGACAAGGGCTGACACCCAAATATCCAGGATTGTAGTAGACTGATGATGGATTTCTTTTCTGCAAATAAGTGGATTTCTGGCTTAGGGAAGGGACAACTAGAAGATGTAATTGTGCAATGATTATTTTAGTCTAAATTATAATTTCATCCAGCTCTATATCTGCTCATGGCATTGGTACACCCATACCTACCCATCCCTTCAACCCCACCACGCCTTTATTGCCAGGTCTAGCCCTAAAATTTCTGCATTTTTGGTACTTATGACTGTACCCTGCTTTAGGATTGGCTCCAGCCTAGCCCTTTATTCATTTACCATCAAATCCTGTATTAATTGTTACATCAAAACCTGGAGGGACAACAAAACAAAGTTGCAGCATTTAAATTGTTATGTAAGACACATAGTAAAGACAAGTTCCTGTATGATTTTTTGAAGGAATAATTCTTTCTGTGCAGGAGAAATTTGGGATAATAAAAAACTCAGCATGTCCTCAAACGACTTGTCTTTATACTAACTTGAATATTGTCAGTGGCTGGATAAAAAAGCAAATCATACATTAATAGAACATAAATACACATCAATTCTATATTTGCCTGTAACAGGCTTGTTCTTAATAAGTCTGCCCCAGTAATTTGTGAGTAATTTTCTTGGGCAATATGTTGAAATCAAACTAGATGTGAAATAACAAGTGGATATTAGTTCTGATGAAAAACATCTGTATTAAATGCAGATACATGCACATAAATATACATAGAGATGTGTGTATGAAATGCTGAGTGATATTTTGAGTTATGCTAATGCAGCACTGCTCAGACAATAGAGAAATGACACTTTGCTACTGGGATCAACAGTAAACTATACATTAATTAAAAGCATCTCCCAGTCACAAAAGGAACATTATCCACTTACTGATGGGGTTGTTTGGATCCCAGTGAAGTCCTGACCTGCAGAGTCTCCTGCCAGCCCCGTGGTGATGTTCCAGTGCAGTGACACTGAGTGCCCTTGACCGCCTTTTATAGCAGCCCAGAGAGCTCAGGAACAATGGCAATGGGCTCCACAGCACTCTGTGACTAAGACCTTGTGTCAGGGAGATGAGACAGCTCCAGTGATAATAAATCTTGGATTTTAAAATATTCAGTTGTGACTAAGGAAAAGATCACAGCTTTGCAGGCAGTTTCTTCTTCCTTTGCAGTCTCTCCTGGTTTGTGAGAACTTTTGATTCTGACACAGCTTTCCTGTGCCCTAAGATGACGGACAAGGGATATCCAACTGTTCCAGGGTTGATCAGGAAAAGTGTCTCTGGTGTAGAAATACATTTTCCTCCTTTCTTGTCCTCATGGCTCAGGTGTGGGACCCTGAGTTGGGTAAGAGGAATCTAAATTAACAATACTGGTGACCCCTGCAATTCACAGTCAGCAAAACCCAGTTACTCACAGAAAATCTCAGGAGCTGGTAAGTAATGGAATTCCAGAATGGTTATACTGGAAGGGACTTTAAAACCCACCCATCCCACCCCCTGCCATGGGCAGGGACACCTTCCACTATCCCAGGTTGCTGCAAGCCCTGTCCAACGTGGCCTTGGACACTTCCAGAGATGGGGCAGCCACAGCTCCTCTGAGCAACCTAAATAAGATCCTGCTGGATTTTAATGTTCAGTATAAATTTCATTTAAATCTGTTGTATGTACAGTAAAGAAATTTATTTGAAATCTTGGAAACGGGAGAAACTCACTAAACAATAAAAGTGCAAGTGGATTGTACAGGCAAAAAGCCACATTCTGGTATGTTTTGAAACCCTACAAGCTGACACCACATAAGGTTTGATATTCACTATATTATCTCTAACCACGTAATTTCAGTACAATTTGGATACTCAGGATGTGGCTGCATCATTAGGCTGAAACTCCTTAAGAGGACCAGTTCCTACTTCCCAAAGTGAAAGACGGTGAATGTATTTGTCACCTCTGAGGAGCAATTCCCTGGGAAGACTGGAAAGCTCATTTGCTCAGTGTTTTCAGAAGGGACGGATTCCTTTCCCACAGGCACAGGGCTGCGTTCCTGATAAGCCCAGGCTCAGGTGGATGCAGACACATTGTCCTGCAGAGACAGGACCTTCGCAGGGCTTCACAGCCTCGTCTGTTCTCGCCGCTTCCATGGACACCAAATTGCTTCTCATTATGTTCCTCAAGGCAGCTTGTCTGAGCCCCGCTATTTCTGAGACACCCAATAAACGTTCCTGACTTCATTACCTGAGTCCTGATTGCTAAGGAGAGTGTCACCCATTAGAGTGTGTCACCAATTAAAGCTGACATTTGTTAAATATTGGTAAATCAGGGCCCGGCTTCACATCTGGGTCTCCAGGGCAGCACTTACGCTGTGGTTACACCAAATTATCCGCCGTGGATCCCTTGGTTACATCTTCAAGGATTAATAAACGTTGGCCAAAGTCCTGTGTAAAGTATTTGGGACAATTCATCCATGAACTTTTCAAGTCTCCAGTGTACAATGGGTTTTCATTGGATGCAGTTATCGGCATCTCCACTGGAAAAACATCAGCTGAGTGACCACAGGCAGAGATGGTGACATGGGGTCGGCACAGGGGCACTTGGAGCGTGTTCTGGTGGTCACACACCACACTGCCATGGCTACGCCCTTCCACTGGCCATTTCCTTCCACCCAAGG
Organism: Pseudorectes ferrugineus; assembly: GCA_008033365.1. NCBI lineage: Eukaryota > Metazoa > Chordata > Aves > Passeriformes > Pseudorectes > Pseudorectes ferrugineus. The sequence continues at coordinate 9,197 of QWTY01012154.1, forward strand.
ACTCGGGAGAAGTCAAAATAACCATGGTCGTGACTTTGTGACATCTCCCGAAGGTCGGACTATGCCAGAGTTACTCTGTTTCCATGAGAGATATAATATTTCTAAAGAAAACATAAAATGTGTCAATTGCACACTTAAACCCCAGCCACACACCCAGGAGGAAATGTTCCGAGCTGTAATGGGGTCGGTGCTAATGTCACAGGGGGAAATTGTACCACCAGCACTCCCAGGTGATATTTTCAGCTGGGATAAATCAGCCTCTGTGAGAGCCCTGAGCGGTGCAGAGTGGAGTAGGAGCCCGTTCTGCCGGGGAAGTAACGAGGGATTCGGGCTGACCAGAGCCTGGTCCCCTCGGGGCCTCCCTCACGGCATTCTTGGAGCCATCAAAGGTTTTAGCCTTGGCTTCAAAGCCTTCGCCTCCTCCCTCCGGCTTTTCCTGGTCTCTGCATGGGAGGGGCTTTCGCTGTTCCCTCACCTTCAGCGGGAGTTTTGGAGCAGGAGGGTTGTGCCAATTATAGTTTCCCGGGGAGTGATTCTTTTGTTTTGCTTTCCAGTCCTTTCCCCGGGGAGCCAGGTGGGGGAGGAAGGGAATATGGCTTGCTGCAGAGCATGAAAGAAAAAGGGAAGAGAAAGCCTGGAGGCCCAGTTGAGGGGGAAGAAGGAACTGGGGGAAGGAACAAAAAGCAAAGCAAATGTGCAAATAGCCTCGTTAGGGCAAGGGGGATCCTCTGGCCTAGGATTTGAAAACTTAATTAAACAAAGACTGTGCTGCATCAAAGGGCTCCTCTATCTGCAGGGAGATGGGCCGAGAGATCTGAGGAATTTTTTCCGTGTGCTGTTCTCTGTTACTCACAGTAACAGGAGTGTGGGCTCCAGAAGGCTTCCTGCTTCCCTGACGAAAACATCAACTCTTTTTTTATTATTATTTTTGGGGTGTGTTCTTTTTTCCCTTACTGCTCTTAGCCCAACAGACCCGAATTCCTGTGAGCTGCTGTGCCGTGTGTGGAAAGCCGGGCACCGCCCTGCCGAGAGGAAACGCTCTGACCACACTCGTGGTAAATAGAGCTGCCCTGAGCTGCTGGGGAAGCAGCAGCTGCCGAAGGGGCTGTTTGCCCTCCCTGGCCCCCCTCACTCAGAGATGGGAGGAAATGGCACCTCACAGCAAACCACGAAGATTTTGGCACCACCACACCTGCACTCGAGGT
>QWTY01012156.1:0-14708 GCA_008033365.1 Pseudorectes ferrugineus
AAGAATTTGGTGTCAATGAGAAAGGTTCCAAACACAGTCAGCACATGTCATGCAGCTCAGAGTAGCTCATTTTCTAGGAGCCCCTGTCCTACGACTCCTATGACATCCTGCAGAGCTCTTTCACTCATCTGAAATGACCATCATGACTTTTCTGTTTCACACACTGAACAGGGAGTGAGAGTGGACAGGGTTACCTGGTGTGCTCTCCTCCTCTGTTGTAATCAATGGTGTAGTGGTCATCTCTGCTGAGGTGGTTGTCTCTGCTGTGGTGGTCATCTCTGCTATGAGGGTCGTTTTCTTGATCTCCTGCACTATCGTGGACATGCCTGCTAGGAAGGTAATTCTTACAATGGCCACAGCATTTGGTATGATAAGCAAGGCTGGATCATTAATGCTGGTAGAGAGGGTGAAGCTCTGTCCCATCATTTCCCATAGAGACACCAGCCCAAAGTGCCCCGAGTCCTTCTCCAGCCTCCCAGCTCTGTGATCCCTCAATCCTGCTCTTTGCCACCTCTCTGAATCCCTATTCAAACAGGCACAGAGCCTGCTGTGCTCTCTCTGCGCAAACGGGGCTTTTGCTTGGCACACGCTCACCTCAGCAGGCAGCAGAAAACCCCAGAGTTGCTGCTTTGCCCCACATCTACCGAGAGAGCTCAGCATGGCTGCTTCCAAGGGAGGGCACCAAAACCCACCAGTGGAACACGTGGCAGGGGTTAGAGTCACTTGGTAAAGAGATCAGGAGCACTAAGGAGACCAGGAAGTGAGAGATGACAGGGTTACCTGGTGTGCTCCCCTCTGCTTTCGTAGCTGTTGTCTCTGAGGTGGTCATCTCTGCTGAGGGGGTCACCTCTGATGTGGCAGTGGATGCCGCTGTGGTGATCATCTCTGCTGAGGTGGTCATCTCTGCTGAGGTAGACACCTCTGGTATGCTAGTGGATGGCTCTGTGCTGGTCGGAAGTAGTATGCTGGATGTTCCTGCTAAGGAGGTCATTAGTGCAATGGCAATGGATATGGAAATGGACATGAAAAACAGAGCTGGACAATTAATGGGGGAAGAGAGCATGGAACTCTCTCCCGTCATTTTGCGAGTCCCCCTGCAGTACAATCAGGTCTGGGAAGGAAGTCTGGGGACACTAAAGAGAATAGTGAGTGACAGTGGACAGGGTTACCTGCTGTGCTCTCCTCTACTGTGCTGTCCACTCTTGCTGTGGCGATCTTATCAGGCAGCATGGACGACAGGGCAGGGGATGACACTGTAGTGGTCATCTCTGGTGAAGTGGACGTCTCTCCTGGGGAGGTCATTAGTGATATGGCAGTTGTCACCTCTAGGGTTGTCATTGGCACTGTCGCCTCCCCTGTGTTGGTTGTTAATTCAGTTGTGGCCATCTCCCCCAGGGGTATCATCTCCTCCATGAGGACTGTTGATGCTGACATTGCTGTCTCTCCTAGAGTTGTCATTGGTTCTGCGAGTGTTGTCCCTTCTGTGGTTGGCTCCAGTGGAGAGGTTGTCTCCAGTGTTGCGGTTGTTGTATCTGTTGATGTTGGATCAGATGTTGGCTCTGTTGATGTTGGATCAGACTCTTCTGTGAAAAAAGAAGAAAACCACCCCACACATGAGCACTGTGCAATGGGTATGTCTGTGTGGTAGCTACAAGCCCAGTTCCTCAATGATGAAGTGAAATCAAGAACAATTACTCTGATGGCATTGTCCCTCTTGTCTGGGGTCAATGGATTGAATGGAGGTGGGTAACAGCCAATTTAAAATCTTTCTTGGAAGTGGTATTTCCAGATGGTAAGCAGGGTAAGGCTCTGGTGTGGCATCTGCTCCCAGCCCCAGGACACCACAGCCCAGGCCCAGCCAGAGACTCTACAGGCTCCTGGAATGGAGGGGGGGAGCTGTGGGGCTGCTGACAGCAGCAGGGCTTGGACTTGTCACCATTGTGAATGCCCTTTTGCAGAGGATCAGGACACCCCCAGGAACAGTGGTCTTGGGATGGTGCTTGGTGCAAGGGCAGGAGTGGACCAGGCTGAATCATCTGTTGAATACATCCAGCCCATAAAAGGCACTGGAGCTATCAATGCAAGCAAGAAATAAATGGCATTTAAAAAGGCTCTGAACACATCACACATAGATTAATAGAGGTATGGTAGCAATTTTTATTCTTTTCTTCTAAGTGAAAAACCCTGGTGTAGTTAGCATTTTCTTCTAGCGTGGATTCAGCTCTCTAGGCTCTTACTCTCTAAGGAAACGTGGAAAACTGCAATATAGATATAAGCCACCTGAACAGTCTGTTGTCATCAGCCATGTCTCAGTTCATGATGATCTGTTCTTAATACAGGAGAAAATAAGATACAAATAACCTACATTCTCTTAAAAAGTAATGGGAAAGTAAAATGAAAACAGCAAGGTGAAAGACTACTCAAAATGGATGGATATTTGCAAAGGAAAAAGGCATTAATAGACCTAAAAGAAGGAAGACTTGACAAATATGGAAACAATCCAAAGTAAATTGTGAGCCATGACAGTCTGGGTTGTGATTGTGAAACTATTACTGCCCGTAACTAATCCATTAAGAGTTCACCTAACCCCATTCCTCCCTGATAAACTTTGCCTATCAGACATAGCTTTGTCTCTAATTTTGAGTTGTTTCCTTATTGCCACCGCGTGGTGATTAGATGGAATAATTGTTCTGCATATCTGCAATGTGTATCTGATCCTCGGGGTTTTTAATTGCTTTGCACGGATGAGCAAGTGCAGTTTTTATATGACCGTAGTGAGAAAACATGAGTCCATGCTGGTTCTGCAGTGTCAGTGGAGTGAAAGGACAGGATTGCTGGGAAAAAAATGTGGGAGTACCTGAACAGACGACAGAAGCATCTTCATAGTGGGCACAGTTGTGTATCCTCCATCCCGTGTGATTACAGCGCAACAAGGACACCTCATTTCCGCTGCACCTCACGTTGTCCAGCACGATGTCACCCGAGCCCGGACCGAAGTATGCACTCCCCAGAGCTGCAATGGCCCTGCCACACCCCAGCTGCCTGCACACAACCAGGGCGTCCGCCAGGTCCCAGAAGTCATCGCAAACCGTCCCCGACCGTCCTCTGTAATAGATCTCAACACGACCTTCACATCGGTGCCTTCCGTTCACCAGATGGACATACGGCGCTGTGGGAGGGAGGGGATTGAGCACAAAACAGTCAGGCAAATAAGCTGGAAGGGACTGTAAGGAGTATCTATTCTGTCCTCTTCCCCTATCGTCCCTAGAAGGTGCTGCCCAGCCCAGTATTAAGTGCCTGTGAGGACAGAGGTGATTCGTACCTTTTTTATTCCTCTCTTCCAGTTCTCAAAATCAGCCACATATATTTTATGCAAGATCCCTACAGTAAAGTTAGGCAGCGGGCTAAGCATAAACTATTTAAGCAAGAAAAGAAATTTTTAGGACAAGTTTAAGGACCTAGAGTCCACACATCACAACGAAATCCTATAGCTTTTAAGAGTAACTTTAGTGGAAGAATTCCACCAGATGTTCTACAGAATGGATGATGGTCTCAACAGGATTATAAAGATTTCAATAGGAATTCTGTGGCTTTATTTCTTATATACCAATAAAATGTTAATACATTTTGAAATAAAGAAATAACCTATCATGTATACAGCTGATTACTGCATTCATTCAGGTAAAGCCCATCGGCTTTTCAGTTTTATATGTGTTGTTTAGGCATTCTGGTGTGACCAGCATGAAAATCCTTATTTTAGAGATCCATTTTTGGTGAAGAAGTTTATTAAAGGCTTTACCACCAAGTGTAAGCAAGCAAACAAATGTTGTAACTTCAGATTTGCAGTATTTACACTTCGGAAATCAAAACATGCACGCTGCACTTGTTATATTTTACTTTGCTGCCAAGTACATATTTACCTGGTTATTAAACACTAAGTCATCCAAAGCAAAACAAATCTCAAAAGTTAACATCTCCAGGATTTCTTCACTGCACCTAATTCTTTGCTATTGAACTAGAAGTACAGTCAAGACGGTGACCAAACTAAAATTGCCCTGATTTGTATGACTTTCAAAGGGCAAAGCTATAAAAGTGCCCCTTGACTTATATCTGACTTGTTCCTTCAAATATCTACTTGAACACTCACATTTTTGAACCCCACTCAGTGTTTTTGAGAAGTGAAACAGCAAACCTGGCAAAAAGTCAGAGTGGGATTAGGAAATTTAAGCCGACCTAAACCAGTTTTATTTGCTTTCATTCAAGGCCTGTCATCACTGTGAGAGCATAACCATCAGCTGGGGATGAAATTGGATAGGCTGAGTCCTGCCTCACACTTCAAAGGTATCAAAAAGACAAAAGCCTGTGATTATACAAATACAGCAAATACTCTGCCCTGGGAGACAGAGGCAGAGAGGAGAGAGAAGAACTAGAGCAGCTGGAGTGAGATGACTTATCACCAGAAAAGCAGGAGACAGATGAAGAGAATTGATGAGGTGAATGATGGCAGTATAAATTATCATCGTGACCCTTAAATAACTCATTAGAAAAGTCATCAGCAATTATTCTAAGATATACACAGAACTATTTAGCTCAAAGTCCCCAAACCACTCAGGAGATAGAAAGCAATCATGGAAGGAAAAATTCTATGACCATAAAAAAAGTTGCAGTAAAAGAATTTCACCTCTCATTATTTTTTGATGTCCACCATTTAACCACAGTGCGAGAGTGTGAAACCTTAACTTCATGTTATATTTTGTTAAATTGTACATAAGACCAAGAAGAACCAAATAATACAATCAATATTAAATATATAACATATATGTGCACACATATACTCTGGAATAAAATACACCTTGAAAGTAAATAAAGAAATAAATCTTTCCAAAATTTTTAGGTCAGATTTCTGGAACTGGAAGAACACCTCATTCATGACATACTCACAGACACAATTCTTGCAACGTTACAAGGCACGAAGATGAGTAGGACCCCGTAGTAGCAAAATGAACTCCACAGAATGGTTCAAATAATTCTTATCACCCACTCTGATGATTAGTTCATAATTTTAGTAGAACAAACCTCTGCTATCTCTTTCATCCAATTCCCCCTTTATTCTTTTGCCCAAACCAATACCAGCCTGAATCTCATTTCTGCTCTTGGAATCAACAGAGAGGACTCCAAGCAGTCTTTATCATTTTTTTATGTGCCCTGAAACAAGTCTAAGTGTTTTACCTGTTTTGGTCTCCAGAACTGCTGGACCCAACAAGAGCAGCCATGTCAAAATCAGAGTGGTACCCATCTCTGATACCAACAGGCATTGTTGGTAAAAAGGACCTCACAATATATAGTCTCTATTTCTGAAGGGGAGTGGCTCTACAGGTCTCTTTTTCTACAGGAGAACAATAAAACAACCACAGTCCTCTGATCTGAAAAAAAACATATGTTTGATTTGTTATTTAATATTTTGTAACTTCCTGGGTTTTGCAAAAAGACAATATCTCAAGAGTAACATTTTCCATTGCCTGGAAGGAACTATTTATGCTACCACAGGTTTCACAATCATCTCATTGTACCAAAAAAAAGACAGCTCCTGTCCAAAGATACCTTTCAATTCTGCCTGATGAATCTCAGCATTTTTCTTTCATGAGGAGGTTCCTGGACAGGTATTGGGATGACAGTAGAATCTTGAAAATTAAATTGGTTTCTTCCAGTAAAAAAGACACTTGCCAGCTAATGTGGCAAGTCCCCCTGGGAAGCCACGAATGTCCTAAAGCTTCAGCATACTTTAAATAAAATGAAATCAGACCTGATGGCCCTGTTTAAGTATGACTGGGGAGTCTCTGAAGAACCTTGCAGTTGAAGTCAACAGCTTCAGCCCCAGTATAAACCTATTATTTTGGGGCACATTTAAGTTCAAGCCAAAATTCAAGTCAAAATTCACTGACAGATTGCAAGGAAGTGTCAGAGAATCAGGGTCAACTGGTAACTTTTTGTCCAAACACTGTGGAAAAATCAGTGGATTTTGTGCATACTTAAGCAAATTACATCAAAACTAATTTTGTTCTAAAATTTCATTTGATCCTTTGAATGAACAAATCAGGGAAAAAATGTTCAGATTTCTTGAGATTAAGAAGATGTCTTAATATATTCCTTGTTTAATTTTACACAGTGACCATTACAGCTGTGTCATTCTTTGAAGAATGAATCCAAGATTTTTCCACAACATGAAATAACACTTAATTCTCGTTCATCACTCCCTTTCCAGAGTGGTCACTTTCCTCTGTTTCTGTGTTTCTAACAATTTAACAAGAGAAGCTGTTGAGCATCCCAACACTGAAGAGCCAGAATATTGTTCTCCATCTCATCCCTACCTCCACAGCCATCATGTCTTGGGTGGAATTATCACCAGTTAAAATTGTTGCCATATACAAATTTATTGCCTCCAGGGACAGTCATCAAGCATGAAGACCAAAGCCCATGGGAAAAAGAGAATGATCTAAAACATCTTTCCACAAAAGCCAATATCGTTGGAATGGAAGAAGGAAGTGAAAAATACAAGAGGCCAAAGATAACTTTGGAAGCCTTGAAAGTGAGCATTCAGAATGGTAAATATGTTTCTTCTTTATCCAAACAACCACATTTGCACATGAATGAGGATATGTACACAACACCTGGCATTCACTGTTCATATTCTGCTTTTGACACCTTGACAAGAAGCAGAAAAAATCCAGTGTATTTGACTGGCCAATCAAACACTGCAATCAGTGAAGCAAGAGTGAGTGATGGATCAGAGTTCTTCTCCAAACTCTTGCAATAACTGAAAAAGGGTGAGGAGGAAGAGGAACACGAAGGGGATTCGCAGGTAGTTCAAGTGTAAAAAACCATCTTAAGCTGCCCAGGTAAAAGATCAAGATTGATTGATTGATTGATTGACTAGTTCTTCACTACATTTTCATTAATAAATTCTTCATTTCAAAAATCTAGATATTTCTAGAGATTTTTATTATCAGAGAATCTCTGCACAGTGGAAACAGATAAATAATTTGTTTTAATTAACCTTAATTAATTAATGCAAATACCATACAGCATTTCACCCTTCCCACTGGCTAGTTAACTCTTGCAGTAACACATTTTTGTTCTCTTCTGGCAGCTGGAGGTATTTCCCAGCACATCACTCTGTCAAAGAAGCTACACTGAGCTTTGAAAACACTTTCTCTTCTGCTGACAATCGTGAGGGCACTTTGCAGACTGGGTTTTTAAAGGTAAAAATGAAAACCATTGAAAGGATGAACAAGATGAATCAGCTTTCACCCATGACTACAGGAAAGTATCTGGACTGGAATAAGGATATCCACAGACTTCTCCACAAAGGAATGATAGCCTGAACCCAGGCAGGAAGGTTTGTGGCAGTGAGATCATTCACCAGGCACATGTACCTTTAGAGAATGACCCTTTCCTCATCATCAAACCCAGTTTTCTTGAATCCTGCATTTCTGTAATGCTTGTGGATCAAGGGAGACAGCAAGAAATGAGGATGAGTCTGAGACATCTACTACCTGAACAGTTTGGCAATGCTTTCTACAGCAATATTTAATATGGAAACCAGTGAACTTGGTAACTCTTATCACCTTGCATTTTTATCCAGCCATGGTATTTCTCCATCTGGGAACCCTGGCACAGCCACGCTACGGGAAAACTCAGCTCTGAACAGCACAGGGACAGTGAGGATTGGAGACACCAGGATCTAGGCCTGGGATCTTTCTGCTTCTCTGGTCAAAATAATACTGAGAGAGTAGGAGAAGTGGAAAAAAGTGTCATCAAGCTGTACCCTGCAAGATGGTGTGGTAGCAACACCACAGCAGCAAGGCCACAGCAGGAACAGGGACAGGAGAGTACAGCAGCTCTGGGAAGAGCAAAGGGGAAGGTCCTGTTCTACAGAGCTAGGAAAGCCCAGGTCCAGAAGAGTCCTTGCTGTGCTGAGCAGATGGCTGGATTCCTCTGAGCCTGGACAATCTCTGGTCCAGAGAACAGATGAAGGCAGGTCAGCCTCCTGGGGTGCTCTGCCCTCCAAAGCTGGCTGTAGGCAGAGAGGAGAGGAGGATCCTCAATCCTTGTTCCTCAAGTGTGGAAAAAACCTCACACCTTCTGTGTGCAGTGCCAGTCCCTACTTGTGTGATCCCTTCTCCGCATCACGGAGAGGTGATGAGAGGCCTGCCTGGAATCACGAGGAGAAGGCAGCTTGAAGGAACAAATGGTACGGGCTGTAGGGCTGATTCCCGTCAGCGCTGCCCTTATCCTCCTTGTCAGGTCAGGCTGTCACCCAAGAGCACAGCTCACCTTCCTCACACGTCACCACTTTGGCTCACCTCGCACATCTGACATTGCTCCGTTCCAAATGAACTTACCTCTTTCACAGCTGGCTGGAAAACAGGAAAGTCTCGAGAAGGGCATTTCTCAATCAATACCAGTGACCTTTCCACCTGTATTAAGTAGCTTCTTCCAAACAAATTCTTCCTTTTTTATTATTTTTTATTTTTTTTTCTCATGGGGATAGGAGACAGGTCACACTTCCTTATGGGAACTTACGTACATTCCCTCCCTCCCACCCATTCCAGGTGTAGAAATGTGTGAGAGCAAGAACAGGAATCATTGCTTGGCAAAGTCACTTTCTCAGAAGCCACGTTCTCCACCCTGAAAATGTGTTAGCCATGAGTTCACACACACAAGTGGGATATTTGCAAGTACACAAAAAAAAGAGTATTGCTCAAAAAACCATTTTCTTTCCGGCTTTTTTTTAATTACACATTTATGTAACAGGATTATATTCATCCTCCAAACAAAATCTTATAAATGGCCTACATTTACTCAGAGAAATATGAATTTGGGAAGAACCATACTGCCCAAAGTCAGGAACACTGTACAGGAATAATTCCTCATGTGCAGCCCCTGAGCATATTTGCTTATGGCTCATTATTGAGATTTTTTTACTGCAAAGAAACATTTTTCTTGGGCTACTTCCCAGTGTATCTTATGGTGCTACACAGGTGTTTCATCTGCATATCAGCAATGGCCAAATAAGTCAGTTCTTGTTTCTCAAGTCACCTAAATCAGTCTTCTCAGACAGACACTCAATGTAGAGTTCAACTGAAATGCTTTGAAATGTCCAGCACTGAAGATGCTTATTTGAATGCTGGGATGAAAGAATCAACCTTTCTTTACACCTTAGGTGTGTTGGGACTAGATTTCAAAATCAGATTGCTTTATAAATTCAGTTCATGGTACTATCAGGTGCAACCTTGATGCATCTTCAAACATGGTCTGGATGGTGGAATAGTCAAGTAAGAGCTGCCCTTCGCACTGACTGCAAACCCAAATAACGAAGCAGGTGGCTGGTGAAGGTATCCTTCCACCTTCATGCCTGGAGCCGCCTCTCACATTTTCTGGTACGGGATGAGGTCCTGCAGTTTCCACTTCCAAAGGAATCCTCCCACCATGAGAACAGCAGCTACCAGCACCACGCAGGTCACAGCCAGAGGAGTGTGGGAGCTGGCAGCAGGCTCTGAGCTCGGAGTTTCCCCTTTTGCCTGGATGTCAGAGGCCAGCTCTGTGCATAAAAGAGTCAGAGAGAGACTTATACTTTTTTTCCTGAGCTAGTTAATTGCAAAGATAATTAGGCAAAGAGAACTTGAGTTAAAATGCTCTGACCTGGATCTGATCAGAAACCAACTTGTTTTACTGCACATTATTTCACAAATGATTCTGTGGCCATGCAAAACAAGCAAAGATTCTGGCAAGAAATTAAAGAGAAACTGGGAGTCTGTAATGATTATGCTCAAAGACCTTAAGATGTTGCTTTCTGGTAGTGGAAACAGCAGCTACAGGACACCTAGAAACAGCACTTGCAAGAGGACCTAAAGATTGATTGTAAATAAATAACAGACATGCAAATCTGGCACATGCAGAAAATTAATATAAAAAATTAATATAAATTGGAAAATTAATATAAATCCAGCAGGGAGATGAGTTACATCTCATCCCTCTTCCCAAAGAACTGAATCAATTGCCATTTGACATGTGCAGAACAAAGAACGGATCTAAACTATGATAGAAAGGAAAGAGCTTGTAAATCTAATAGAACTATTTTATATATATAAAAAATAATAATCCCCCATAAGAATTATAGCAGATTTGTAAATAAACCAGCAAAGGTACATTTCAGAGCTGGATTTCATGTTTGTACTGAAATGCAAACACAGAGTAACACACAGTCTTACGTTATTAAAGATATTTAAACTTACCAATGTTCCTGTTCTCACTGTGAGCTTCCCGAAGCTGCACGGGTCCAATAATAACATTCACTTGTTTATGGGAAGAATCTGCATTCCTCTTGAACCTACTAACACAGCCTTGGTAGCAGCGGGAGGAGTAGTCGTGGTACCTGCACACCGCCAGCTCACACTGCAGGAAAACTGACGGGAATCGGTTCACGAACGAGAAAGCGTTAAACCCAAACCGAGCAACATCGCTGCGTGGTGAGGGGAAAAGAGCGTAGGTAGAATCACTAGCACACCTGGAAAGATATAAAATCAACAGATTAGCTATTAACTCACAGCTTCTCTTGAGTAGAAGCACTATTACACCCTCTCTTTGCAGTAAGTTTCAAGGTTAGGTATGAAACCAGGAAGTAAAGGAGAAATCAAAAGGTTTTTTTAAAAAAAGTGCTTTTAGCAAGAAGAGGAGTTACTAAATGTACACAGCACAGAAATTTCATAGCTTAACAAATTCTGAGTACACGTGAATAGCTGAAAAATGGCTAGTGGTTCTGCTGGTTTCTGTGTTTCAGGTGAGAGCCTGTTTTGCATTTGCCAACAGGATTAACTGTTTGAAAAGAGGCCCCTGAAAATTGTCGCAGAAAGTTCCTCTTTCTACTCTGGAAGCATAAAACTCATTTTAATACACTTTTTTTTTTTTAAAATAAACATTCTCTTTACTGCTTCAATGTACTTTGGTATAAAATTAAGCAAAGTGGTTTAGATTTCTAGAATAATAAGAAAAGGCTAAGGAATTTCTCTTCTTTTTGAGTAGACAGTTCTGTATTCCAGTTGTGATGCTGTAAAACTCACGATGTACAGAAATGTAGAGCTATTGACATCCCTCCATTTCATACATCTATTTCAGAAACAAAGTCAGACCTCAATTTCCTCACTGCCTCCTTGAGTGAAATCTCAGTGCTTGGCTGCAACTTCTGAATGACGTTTGGTTGTCATTCTATATTTTATTCAGGCTTTGCCAAAAGGTTGTCCTTAGAAGAAGATTTGCCCTAAGAATTGCAACCAATGTACACTGGTCCTAAATCCCCTCATTTCACAAGTTAAGCTCTTTCAGAACTACACGTGGAGATGCTTTTAAAGTAATTTTTTACAAAGTTCTTACCCGCTTTTGGTCAATTCATAGACCAGTGTTCTAAAATCACTAGAATTAGGCGATGCCACGCATGTGTCCACAAACAACGTCAGATTTCGGTCAGAGCTGTGAAGAGAAGCTTGGAGGAACAAATTCTGATTCATGTCAACATAGTATGGGAAGTCGTGCACTGGCCACTGGAAAGATGAGGAGTTGTAGAACGTCAAGTTCACGTCGTATCTGCCATACTGGGTTTCGTCGACGTCGATGACGTCATCGGCAACGTACATGACTTGCACCCAGGTGTTCTGCAGCATTTTGCAGCTGATGTGCAAGTGAAGGTCCTTTTGCCTCTTGATGACTGTACCAGGAGCAGACACTTTTATCATGTTGGAGTAGGTGATCGTTTCGTTGTTGCCCTGTTTGACGCATTAAATGAGTGTTAAATTACCACATGTGGTCCTGTTCATTGTAAATACTGTGAGTACTATGAACCTCTGCATGTGCCAGGTCCTAGTAGCAGTCAGAAAGGATGTGTCACACTGAAAAATCCCAAGCATTCTGGATGGGATTGCTCACTTAAATTTCCCCTCTATTTTTGTTCTCTAGAACATCATTCTGAAATAGGTACAGGGAAGGATATAGGTACCCTGGGAAGGATAAGTAGAAATATTTAACAAACCTCAGCCTCCAGAAACACATGTTCCTTTTCAGTGTTTTGAATGCCTGTGGCCTACAACACCCTTTGCAATCCATGACAATTTTCCAAATGTCTATTAAATTCCCATGCCCAGAGCTCTCCCAAATGTGTTGACACTGACCTGTCTACGTGTACCGCAGTCGCTGTATGAAATGTTGAATATAACCTCAGCTGATGTAATTTTTGGTCTACATTTAGGGTCTTCCAGGCTGATGCTCTCCACTGCGTAGCCCTGGGACTGGAGATAGCGTCTGTCTACCACTGCACGCATGTAGGTTGGCAAGCACAGAAGGGCTAGGGAAAAAAATAGGAATTATTAGTGATTTCAGGTACTTGATAATGCTTCCATGTTGCAAGTCCAACAAATGCAATAACTGCTACCATTTAGAGAAGAGAATTCATAAGCCAAACCACTTATTTTTACACTTGAGACAGATATGAGTAAGCAACAGGACACTATTGGAACAGGTCACCCAATGAAGTAGCTTTAAGTATTTCATCCTTTGAATGTTTCTAGAGACACAGCTAGACCAGTTCTTAATGGACCTGACCTGGTGTTGGCAGTAGCTCTGTTCTGAATAGTTGGACTAGGAAACCACCAAAAGTCCTTTCTAACCAACATTTCTATGATTTTGTGAAAGTTTCTCCAGAAAGATATAAAAATATATATGAATTATGATGCGATACAAAGAAATATGAGTTTAGAAAATAACACAGAAAACATCTAAAGGCAAATAAATTGAATATTTTTAAAGAAAAAGCAGTTATTTTCTGAAAGTGAATATCAGTCAATATCAGTTACAAAATTCAAGTAGGAATTACATCTACGTAGGATTTCTTCAACATCATTAACAAATATTTATTTAGTAAATAAAATAAGTATATAAAAGCTTCTGAGCAAAGAAAACATTACCAAGAGAACAGAATTACAAATAGAATGGAAATTTACTGGTATTCTGGTCTGCTGGAAAGGACTGATACTGAGCCCGAAAACTTCCATTGGAATATCTGGAGTCACTGTAAAACCTGACAGACATGAAGTTTGAGGATGACGTGTACGTGAGAGGAGAACTAGAACAAATTCTTCCAAGTGGAGGAGAAGAGTTGGGTGGCCCATCATAGATCTCAATGTAGTCATACTGGCATCCACCTTGCAACCTGAGGAAGAAATGAAAATATATTAAAAAATGCATTTGGTAAACTTTGGGGTCTAAATGCTGAACAAACGATATAATTCTGCACTCACACGTTTCCCATGTATATTTATGATTCACTTATAGGATGGGAAATGTGCCCAGGAACTGTGGATGCAGTAGAGATTTGGAATTTTCTTATTGCCCAAGCAGAAAGTGGTTTACTTACTGAATGTTATCAAATGTGAGCATAATGCGGAAATTATTTGTTACATGTATTTGCCACAAACAATCTGCTTTATCTGAATAATTCAAAGAAGGACTCTGAAATGTTCCAGAGGACTTAAAAAGTATGTCACCACAAGTAATTTTTTGACCTGAAAAAGAAAAAAAAAAGAAAATATGGTGTAGAAGTGATTCATTTAGATTTACTTCTGATCAAATAAGAATATGTTCTATATACACAAACCATGGCAACACGAGGTTAAATCTCAAAAGAAACATAATGATTATGCTTCTCTCAGTTAGGCTATAACAGTGATTAACTCTTCAGAGAATTCTGACCCACGCTTGCAGTTATTAACTGTGTGGGCTTCAGGCACACAGGTATGAAATAAAGTAAGAGGTGGTGGCCTAAATACCATAAAATCAGAGAACGAACAAAAGAAAATTTCCCATGTAATCAGCATGGGAAGCTCTGAAATCCACCCCAAGCAACAGAACCACTCAAACAGAAAAGACCAGTGTGTAGCATAAAAAGAGGAGAAACCAGTAAGGATTTTTCCCAATGTACTATGCTGTGCAAATGTCACAGCTCATACTTGAAAAATAGTAATTAATACACTTCCAGAGTAATGGATAAGAGAAATGGGAAAAACCACATAAACCTGAAAGATTTGTAACAGGGGCCATGCTTGTGGCACCTCTGTGTGACAAAGAAAAAGAGGCAGGTGAGGCCTGTTGGATGAGGAAGCATGGACTGGGTTTCTACCAGTGCTGGGGATGTTGGTGCCACCTTGGCACATGGGAGATGGAGAGCCTGGGGGCGTCAGCAGAATGGTCTTACGTGGTGGGATCAACCAAAAACATAATCCTGCACTCATACCCAACAAACACCTAATTCCAACCAACTAAGACCACTTTCTGAAAGTGTCCCACTATGCAGAAAGTCAAACCAGTGGTACCTGAGCACACAACACCAGCGTCTTCACTGTGGCCACAGTTGTGGGTGCCCCAGCCACGATGGCCACACTGGAAGAGGGACGACTCCGACCCTGTACAGTTCACATCGTCCAGGTAGATGCTGCCACTGCCTTGTCCGAAGGAGGCGCTTGATGTTGCAGAAACAGCAGAGCCACATCCCAGCTGCCTGCACACCACCTGGGCATCGTTCAGGTCCCAGCCATCATCACAGACGGTGCCCTGGCCCTTGGAGTGGGAAATCTCAACACGACCCTCACAGCGGTTTGTCCCGT
>QWTY01012167.1:0-10932 GCA_008033365.1 Pseudorectes ferrugineus
GTCTCAGAGCAGGTAAACACCCTGCTCACAGGCTCCCAGGACAAGGTTGTCTCCACCTCCACAGCTGTTTTCACAAGCCTGGCCATTTCCAAGTGCAGGAATCCCTGCCCCAATAGCTGATTAGTACTCCAAAATTGCTGTGTTGTTACAGGCAGAGCTGTCTCTGCTGAATAGGGAAGGCCTTATCTGAACTCCAGCTTCAGGCTGACAACCTCAGAGAGCCTATAATTTTTTGAGATGTCACATAAGCCCAAGACCCAGAGCAACAATTGTCTGAAGGCTTCCAGCCCCCAGGTCACAGCAAAGCCCCAGCACGGGCAGTACCTCAGGAGTGCCACAAAAGGTAGAAGTTGTCTCCTCTTGCTCCATTCCTTCTTTGCAGAGTCCAAAGTCTGTCAATACTATGTGTCCCTAAAGAAAAGGGAAATTTTAGCTTGTCCCACTCTTTCTGGAGAGGAGACAGGATTTCCAAGTATTTGCCTATGCATCACTTGTCATGTGGGTTTTAGTTCCCCACTGCTCATTTGCCTCCCCTCCCTCCCCTTATGTTCATCCTATAGCACAGGTACTGGAGCCTATAGAGAAAGTAAAGTCTAGATTTCTTCTTTTTTTTTTTTTATTTGTCTACAGCTATATAGCCTTGAAGAGATCCAGCCCTGCTGTGATATTCTGCTGTATAATCCCAGAGCCAATTTATGTAACAGTCACCACCAGAGCTGCAGCAGTGACCTGCTCTTCATGCCCCTGATCCCTGCCCACAGGTCAGGTCGCAGCTTCTGAGAACGAGCCAAGGGCCCCAAAACCATGCAGCTCTTCAGAGGGCAGGCCCACTCATCCTTCCCACAGAAGTGCAGTGGGGCAGAGAGACAAAATCCATGCCATCATGTCAGCTATAGCTCAGCTTGCAGAGCCACAGCCCTCTGTTTGTGGTCCTGACGTTTTTAAAGCCAGCAGGAAGACAGCCCAAGCTGTGAATGTACCTGGCAATCCAGGAGAATGTTCTCAGGTTTTAAGTCCCTGCAAGACAAAGTGCTGTTTGAGCAGATGTGGCCAGATATTTAGAAAACATGGATCTGAAACAGCATCAGCTAAGAACAGGAGCTACCAAAGCCTCCCAATCCAGATCACCAAGACCTTCCCAAATTGCAGATTCCCATCAGTATACAAACATGCAAACACAGGTAGGCTGCTTTCACACAGGATTAGGTGTTAGCTGGGATTTCCAGGCATAAATTGTTACTGAGAGATGATTTCTTACTTATTGAGCCAATTTTATTTTATATCTTTAAACTTAATACTCTCAGACAGATACTGGGAAGGGGAAAGAGTGGTTTATTGCCCGTCAGGTCCTGTGCAGACCCTCCTGCAGGGTAAAGTGCCAGCAGCACAGTCTTGTCTGGGGTAGGAGATTCTTCAGCTACTCCAGCCCTGCATTTCAGTTCCCCGGTGAACCCCTTTCCCTCCCAGCACTGCACGCCCTGGCTGGGCAGGCTCGGTGCCCCTGCCTTACCTGTAGATGATGTTTAGGGAATGCAGGTACCCAATGGCACTGGCAACTTCTGCAGCGTAGAATCGGGCCCGGGGCTCACGGAAACAGCGCTCCCTTTGCAGGTGGAAGAAGAGCTACGGGAAGGTGAGAGGGTTGATCATGTTTCCAAATAACTGAAGGCTAATCTGGAGCAAGGCTGAAAGCCAGCTACATAAGTGAAAAGTGATTTGCAGCAGGTAGCACATGAACAGCATGAAATAAGCTCAAGCCAAGTGAATTTAAGCAATCCAAACACCTTTCTAGAAATTGCTTCATTTGTCCTCCTCTTCATTCACAAAAATTAATAATTAATTCTCAAACTCTCCATCACCTGCTGACCTGGTTAAGCTCCTAGCTTCCTACAACCCACAGGCTGATTTCAGTCATAGTATGGCCACGAGAAGTGGTACATGGGGAGAGATGAACATGTGAAGGTCCCCAGCATCAACTCGATTTGGGCAAGATACCCACCTTCACAATATCTCCCAGCCAGTTTCAGATAGCACAGAAAGACAGCTGGAAAAGGTAAGCCTCTACAGGACAGGAAAAGTCCAGAAAGTTGCAATGGCATCACACCCAAGCACTAGGCATGGATCTAGAGCTGGCCCACCAGTGGGTTTTCCTAAAGTTCACCAACCTATATTCCCCATATTCTCCCTAGGATTTTAAAATAGCCCAACACTGCTTTTCTCAGCATCTTTACTTTGGGAATCATCTGACTCAGGTCATAGCCAGCAAGACAGTGACTCGATTTACAGGCGAGGTATCCTGCCAGATATTCCTGGCTGCTGCTTGCCAGCAGTCAAAAGAACATCATCCCTCAACATCATTATCTTCTGACAAGAAACACTTTTAAATAAAGCAGCATGTTTGTGAAGGACCAAAAACAATTAAAACAAAGCCCGTAAGTGCACTCACCTCTCCTCCATTTACATAGTCAAGCACAAAGTAAAGCTTCTCCGAGGTCTGGAAGGAGTAGTGGAGTCCCACAAGGAAGGGGTGCTTGACGTTTTTCAGGAGCACGTTGCGTTCTGCCATGATGTGGTTTTGCTGTCAAAAAGCAGAGAAGGCATTAAGGCTTCAGGCAAGAGTCCAGCCCAGCCTGCCCTAGGGGCCCACTGCTGTTTTCAAAACAGATGGAAGCTGGGAGCCCACGAGGGTCATTTCCAGCCCCAAAAAGAGAAGTGCTCGCTCCTGTCTGACCTAATTAATCTGTATTCTTTTGTTCTCATGGCACAGAGAAATCCATGTTTAACATGTGAGCTGCCTGCATGAACACCAGGTACCCCAACTGCATTACCCAGAGAGCCCATACACCGAGCACTATTTGCAGAAGTAGCCCAGGAGAGCAGACACACACCTCCTTTTTCTTGAGGATGGTTTTCTTGTGCAACACTTTCACTGCATAAAAAGTCCCGTCACACTTGCGTTTGGCCAGGAGAACCTGCAACAGAAGGTCCTGGTCACAGCTTTCAATCTCATCTTGGTCAGCGTTTCCTCATTAGCTCAACACTCTTGTGAGTGATCATACACAGAACAGCTTCAGGGGGCCACGTACAGGGTTTTAAAGACCAAGCTCCAGCCCTCTCAATTCTCAGCACTTCTCCATTGCCAGAAAAAAGCACATGATATCTCGACTTACACCTCCTAGACACCCAATAGAAAATATTTTTGGAGCATTTGGGGACAGTCCCATTTAAAGTGAATCCTGGCTGTCTCCAAGGTACAGATTTCTCTGGAGATCTTTTGCTGAACAAGTCTGAAACTTATTCTGAATCAAGCACTGCTCCTTACCATCACCCCCCTGAGCATAAAGCACCTCACTCTTCAGTCCTTAGAGAGGTTGCAGGACCTTAAAGTAAGAATAGACCATTAATAACGCTATCTCAGGTCTTATTTAATCTCGGTTCCACTCAGGCCAAACACCTCAGAAGAGGTGCAAGCAAAGGACACAGCCAGAAACTCCTTCAGCAACACATTTTCCTTCCAAGCTGCCTCTAAAGATCTACAGCCCACCTGCACAAACCCACTTACTTTTCCAAAGCTTCCTTTGCCAATAACCTTCAGGAAGTCAAAGTCTGTTGGCTTGGCACTGTTGGGCAAGAATGAAACAAGTTAATGTTTCTGGGAGAGAAACACGCAACAGTAACACCACCATCAAAGCAGAGTTCCTGCTTGGAAAAACCAGTGTTTGTGAAAGGGATTAAAGGGCACTGGTGGGTGACCCTCGCTCCCAGCCGGCTCAGGATTCACACTGTGGGTGTCAGAGCACACAGCAGAGCACTGTGAGCAGCCCCTGGGCTGAAGGCAGCAGCAGCGAAAGCACCTGTAAGGACAAAGTGATGCCTTACAGGGGACACGTTTTATCCCTGTTTCTAGAGCAAGGTAGTCAGGAAGCCAGCAGTGATGAGGAACACCTTCCCTTACTACCTCTCAAAAGAAAAGGGACAAGGGGCTACAGACGTGGCCAGGAGAGGATGATTATTACAAGTACCAGCCACAGCTTAGTCTTGAAAGCTGCTGCATTAGTGACACACGTGGTGTTAAAGGCAAAGAAATGTAATAGTTCAGACTTCTGCAGACACCACCCTGTGGGACACAGGGACCATCTGCATCCCCCTGCCAGATCTCTTCGTGCTCCACACCCTACCTGGCTTTGCAGGGAGCTTACTTGGGGTTAGCAGAAGGTCCAAGGTTGATGTTGTCAGTTGGTGTTGAAGGCTAGAGAAGATAAAAAGAATTTTAGTCATCAGGACTATGCTGCGGGTTGGGTTTTCCCTTCCTCAGCACAGCATCCCTCACACAGAGCCACCAATAAACATCCATCAGCAAGAGACACAGTGGATACTTCAGCAAACTTTTAAGGTCTCTTTAGATGGCCTTATGCACACCCAGCACCACAGAGCTGCAGCCCCCCTCTTCCCAAAGACAAGGGGCTACATACACACACATGCTCTTCCTCCTACCCAGGAATCTTCCCCTCCCCAGGCTCTGGGAACATTATGCCTTGTCCAAAAGGGCCTCTCTGCTGTTTTTCTCCACCCAGCATCACCCACAGGACAAGGCAGCGGTAAGACTCCCAGCAGGCTAACAAGGTTCTCTCCTTGTTTTTCATCTAAAGGCACCAGCCCCCTCTATCCCAAAGGTGAGGATTTGCTTGTTCAGAGCCATGATCTCACCTGGGTGCTTTGGTCTGGGCTCCGGGAACGATCCATTAAAAAAGCAACTCGCTCAGCACTTGGGAAAAGAAGAGGAAGTCAGTGTTGAAAACAAAATCAGAGAGAAAAAGAGCTTCACACCATGAACTTGCCAGGGAGCAGTGCAGACCCCAGTGTGTGCACTCCATCCATCACAGGAGAGCTCAGCTGAGCTCCCCAGTGCTGCTATCCCCAAAGGATGGGGATGCCCACGCTCTGGGGGAGGCAGGGAGCAGTGTGTGCTGACAGGAGGGTAGGGGACAAGGGCTCCCGGGTGCACAAGCACATTGAATGTTAGCCCGTGACCTGCAATAGCAGAAACTGCTCAGGGCACCAGCACCTGAGCACCAGCACAGCCCCAGCAGCAACACAGCCCCAGGCCAGGTGAAGCCACAGCTCTCCTGGCCGTGCCCAGACCCCTCTCAAGGCAAAGGCAGCCCCCACCCCACTGCACAGGGATGCTGCAGCCCAGCAAGTATCCCCACAGGGCAGCCAGGAGAGTCCAGCTGGGTCCGACCACCACGGTCCATGGGGCTGGCAGCAGCCAGAGGCTGCTCCCCAGGCCAGGTCAGACCAGGGCAGCTCGGAGCTGTTGACATTTCAGGAGAGAGGAGCTGCCATGGCAGCCAGGGCAGGCTCGGTGAGCAGAGGGATTAAAGACCAGGGCTCTTGTCTGCCCGGTGCAGCTTTTGCTGGGGCTGGAGGAGCCCAACTTGAACACTTGTTGGTTCAGGTCCATCCTGCCTGAGCATCACTGGGGATGGGTGGGCCCTGCCTCAGGGATTCCTCTCTTTGGTTTTAAGGGTTCCCCCATGCTCCTTGCAAAAGCCAGAATTAAGGAGATAACACAAACGAAACAAACATCTCTGCTCTCTTCTCTCCTGCCCCTGAGAGCTTCAACACCCCCTCAGCACAAAGGCTCTCATCCCCACAGCCACCCTCTGCCCTACCCCTCCCAAAAAGGGGGCCCAAAGACCCCATCAGCCTCCCCACATCTCACCTGTGGGTGCTCCCACTCTCTGCCCCCACACAGCACCAGGAACCGACCCCCAGCCATCCCAAAGAAAGCCCTCCTGCGCAGCCAGGCTGAGCATGGCAGGAGCTGCCGGGCAGCAGCGGATACTGGCAGCTGTCCCCGGGGACTGCCCACATCTGCCCGGTGCCAGCCAGCTCCATCCACCACGCAGCCAGTGCAGGGGTTATCGGGCTGAGCTGTTAAAGGGCTCCCATCCCACTGGGAGGGTTTCATACTCACTACGAGCAGAGCCTGGAGCCGGAGGCCTTGATGGTTTGTTCTATCCTCTCCCGGCCGTGCTTGATGAGTTCTGTGAGGAAAGTTGGAGCACCGAAGCCGATTAGCTGGCAGCGTGATCACAAGTGCACAGAGGCACATTTGTTCTTCACTGACCTTGCTCTTCTCTCCACAGCCGCCCTCCTCCCCCTTCCACTCACATACCAAAATAACCAGGAAATTATAGGAACCAGGACATCTTCCCTCCCAGCCTCACCAGGAGCCCTCAATAGCTCACAGGACAGGGATGAGTGCCACAAAACAGACACCCTCTCTGGTGGCCGAGGGGACTCGGGCTAAAGCACCACTGTCAAGCCTTCCTAGCCACCCCTGTGTCCCCAGGGGGGACAGGGAGAGTGCTTACAAGGACGAGGTTGTACTGGGATACGTCACACACTTGGCACATCCACTGTCCCTTTCATTCAGGACTCTGCGAGTAATTAGGGACATGAATGAAACCTTTCAGGCCCTGCAGGAGGTAAGCCAGCACACACAGCACAGGAGTGACTTGCCCAAGGACACATAGCCGGTGCCAGAAGCTGGGATTCCCACCGTGGAGCATCCCTGCTGCTCAGCCGTGCAGGCGGTTGCCACCACTCATCATCATCATCACCTTTCCCTTCACAGAGAGGCAGCCCTGAGCCTGCTCCCTGCTGCTGCACAGGCTGAGCCAGGGGGAAGCCCAAGGAGTGAAGCCCACACAGGGGAGTTCCTTGTTTTGCGTAGGAGTAGGTAGCAAAATTATTTCTAGACTCAGTTTTACTCCTCAGTTCTGCCACTGAAGGGAAAGAAAGAATCAAAACTTTCACAGAAACATGTGTTTCTCTCCATCTAAAAAGAAGGGGGTTTACAAACACAAGCAAGTTGTCATCCTGGAACAGATCTTCTACAGACCAAGGAATGGACAGCACCAACTGCCAGAGCCCATCTCTCTGGGCAAGGAGTTTGTAGGACAATGAGTTTTGAGGCAAACAAGCCCATAACAGAGCCCTTCCTGCATGCATCTTTGGATCTGCCAGGCAGAGGGACCTGCTGAGTCCTGAGAGCCACTGAACTGACCCCACCAGCAGATCTGGGATCTGGGGGAAGCTCTGATGAGCAGCCAAAACACTAAGCTGTGGGTTTAGAGTTTCTGAATGGATAAGAAAGGTGAAGCAGGAATTTAAAGCAAAGCCCACAAACCATGCACGGGGAGAACTTACAACATCAGGCTGGTCTGAGCCCCTGACCTTGTCCGTACTTTGCCCTGCAGCAGGTCCAAGATCCTGTCCCAGCTGGCACCCACCAGCAGGGACAGCACCCAGACAGATCAAACCCCATCTCCTCCCACAGGGCATAGTCCTTTCCCTGACAGCCTGGCTGTCCCTGGCTCGCTGAGGTCTGCTGAAGGTCATCCAACCCCTGCCTCGGGGCTGTGTCTGTCCCACAGGCTGGGCAGATAGCATGGCCACAGCACGGGGACACCAGTGCGACTGTCTCTGAGCAGACAACGCTCACTGAGGGCTCAGGGCCAGGGAGGAGGTTGGCACAGGGGATGGCCAGGGCACACAGGTGTGTGTGGACAAGCCCCAAGCTGCACATGGCAGCAGTAGGTAGAGGAGTGAAGGTTCCCACCCCTGCTCAGGAGCCTCTTGCCAGAGCAGCCCAACCTAACACCTCACTCCCTCTCCCTGCCTGCAGCTCCATCAGGTGATACAGCCCATTTCCTCCAAATCTGAACCCCCACAAGCTTGGGTTTGGCCTCAGGGTCAGCTTGCTGCCACTGCTCCAATCCCAGACTCGGGGGGAAATAATGACTCAGGGACAGATGGAGATAGCACAGCTTGGGCATCTTGGAGAGCACATGGGCGAGCCACAGAAACACATCCATGTGCCTTGGAGGTATTTACTAGCAGCACAGGATGCAAGACAAGTTCCTGACTTGCTCCAAGGGGCTTGGACAAGCCTGTTTTAGCAGCCTGCAGCTAGGCAGGAGCCCCTTCCAGCCTGGCAGCCCGTTCATGCCTCCTTCCACCAGCCCTGTTCTGCTCCACTGCCTCTTTGCTGGAAGTGAAGCTGCTCAACAAGTCCCTGCTGACCAAGGGTAGCCTTTTCCAACAAAGCTTTTTCATTAAAGGGACTTGCTCCGAGGTTAAAGTCGCTGGCACTGAAGTACCATACCCATTTTTGGGATGTGTATATCCCCATCCCATACCACTTTCTATTCAGCTTCAGAACCACCTTCCCCAGCCCAAGCCCACCTTCAAAACCAGGTTAGTTTGTGGTTTAAATCTCACAAGCAGTCGAGCAGGCTCTTCCTTATCACTAACAAACCCTACTCCCCCTGAAGCACAAAGATTTCCTGAGCGCACACACTGAACAACAGAACCAGAAATAGGTCACGAAAATACACTGGAATCCTTGGTTATACATGCCCGGCTGCATCCCTCCTTGTGCCTGCCGGTGCAGCACGGATGCTCCAGGCACGGCCAGGGCCACGGAGAGCATCGGCAAGCAAGTCTAGGAGTTCCCCAGTATAACCTGACTATTGCACATCAGGAACACAAACCCCTGCACCCTGCTCCCCTCTCCTCAATGACCATTTCACCCCAACTCCCGGCCAGAGGCACCCCCCAGGCAGGAAGCACCCGCTCACACAACAGAAAGCTGCTACTTACAAGTTGGAGCAGTTACTGCAGCTAAATCTCCCCCCACCACGCATCCCTCAGTAACATACGTTTGCTTCCCAGCACAGCACGAGCAGCTCCCTCTTCCTCGCACAGTTCTGGCAGTGCTGACCCACATTCCCATGCTAGCCCAGCGTTATTTGCTACAAACACATTACTAATGCAACGCGTACCTTGCACGGAGACACAACCTCACAGACTCGTCATCCGCGGGCTGCCTCCCACCCTCCTCCCTGATGTCACCGCTCTCGGCAGCCTTCCCTACCTAACCTACATTGCAAACCCCTCCGAGCGAGTCCCTCGTCCTCTCCCGCCCTGGGAAGGGCTGGCTGCCGGCATGGAGAGGCCTGGCAGGCTGTCACCGGGACAGCAGGTGATGTTCTGGAGGAAGCACAGAGTTTGGAGGGGCAGGGTTGGCAGAGAGGCACCGAAGGCAGCCCACAGGTTTCACCCAGCGCAGGGGCTGCTCGCAGCTTAAGGGGGAGATGCCCCAGTTTCAGCTCAGAGAAGAGCAGGGAGGGAGGTGGGAAGGAGGATTCCTGCAAACACGTGCTTTTACTGGGGAGAGAAAAAAAAGGCTCAAGTTTTCCCCTGCTACAGATCTAAGAGATAGCTGCAAGCCAGTACTGAACTCCACTTTCATTCCCATTGAGACACCACAACAAGTCCAGGAAGAGGTTAGGAAAGACTTTAAAGCACTTCTGCATTTGGGGAAGCTTTCTTAGCCACCCTCTGGAGAGCTCCTGGCTTGCCCAATTTTCTCCTGCAGATCCTGTTCCCTTACACCCCAGGGACACTGCAAACCAGAGCAGGAGCCCAGCCAAGCAGCCCTGGCTTGGGGCAAGCTGGAGACAACCAATCCTCAAAATTTTAGAGAAAAGCTACATGCAGAACTTAAAGAAAACAGCAGGTGGCTAAAGCTTGAAGCACTTTGCAAAAAAATGATTCCATGAAAACAAGTCATCAAACATACCTGGGAGCACATCTCCCAGAGGCTGAGTCCTGAAGCAGGGGAAGCAGTCCACAACCACCGAGCGCAGAGACCTCTCATTCCCCCCATTTCCCATCCTTGCACCAGCCCACCCTGCCTGCCCTGTCAGGCCAGGAGCCCCAAACTCCTTCCTAAAACCCAGGGGGAAACAGCTTTGTTTCCTGCAGCAGTTCATTTAGCCCCAAACACAACCACCCTCAACTCCTCAAAGTGATCATGCCACTGCTGGTGTCTCACTGCAGCATTTTAAAGAAAGCAGGAAAAGCTGACCAGCTGCAAAAGATGAAGAGACACCTGCTAGCTATACCCTAGGAGTGAGAATTTAGGTGGAAGGGATCGTTTTGGGTGGGGAGGAAGGGGTGCAGGTGGTGGCTAGGAGCAAATTACAGCCTGGCAGGCAGCTCAGGTGCTCTGAATAATTTTTGACAAGTCAGCTGGAAATTTGTCCACTGGTTTGGAGGAAGGTCAAAACTGTCATTTGGTTCAGGTCAAACCCTGAAGAAGCTGCTTTTTCCAGTGTCCTCAGGGACCCTGGAGGGCTGCAGCCAGGCTGGTGCTTTGCAGCACTACTAACTGTAAATGGGGAGCCTGGTGGTTTGAGAGACCAGAGACTGAGCTCTGAGCAAAAGGAGACCTGGGAGAAGGGCTGGTGTCTTCTCTCTCTTCATTAAAAATAAAGCAGCTGGTTTTTGCTTCCATTGTCTTTTCCTATAGAATCTCTCTGTGTGCAGCTGCAGCAGCAGGAAAGCAGCTCGTAGAGCAGTTTTGGTGGTGGGTGCAAGGAGGTAAAAGCCGGGCTGTGGGCAGCATTCCCTGTGGGAAGCAGAATGGCCACCGTGGGATGGGTCCCTCACCCCAGACTGCAGCTACCAGGGGGAGATCATCTGGAACACCTGATGTGCTTGGTGCCACGTGTAACGAGGGAGGGGAAGCAGCGTTTTGCTTGAATATTGCGTTCTCTCAGGTCAAAACCTGATTTTTTGCTCAGCTAATATTCTCGAACTATCAGCATTGACATCTTTTAAGAATATCCCTCGATATGTTTTTCTTTTCTCCAGCTTTGCCTCCACTTGCATTGAAATGGTCAAATTTCAGAATAGTTTCATCAGTTAACTTACATTTTCTAGTCAATGCCTTCTGCTTTGGTTTCTTTAATGAAAATCTCCATGTTATCAACAAAATCTACTTGATTTTAATTTCCATAGAAAAAGGCATCCTTAAAAACCCACTTTCTCTCTAAAGAAGAGAAAGCAGAAGGA
>QWTY01012169.1:0-19573 GCA_008033365.1 Pseudorectes ferrugineus
TCACAGACTCTTGACATGCCCCCTCTGGGAATATGACCTGCAGGCACAGTGCCTGGCACGTAAATTCAGTTCATGGGCTCTGGACTGGGATGTGTCCCCTCTGTTGGCATTGCTGTTTGACCTGGATGGGAACCACAGCAGAGATTAAAAGGCTGTCAATGGTAAATTTAAACAAACAAACACAAAAAAAACCCAAAGCAAAACAAAAAGTGGATGCCCCATCCCTGGAAGTGTTCATGGCCAGGTTGGTTGGGGCTTTGAGCAACCTGGTCTAGTGAAAGGTGTCCCTGCCCAGGGCAGGGGGGTTGGGGCTACATGATTGTTAAGGTCCCTTCCAACCCAAACCATTCTATGATTCTATGAACTTACATAAAAGGTAAGATAATAAAATTGTCAAAGAATGAAGTGGTCACCGAAAAAGCCGTTTGGTTTGGGGTTTTTTGTGGTGTTTGGTTTTGGTTGGCTGGTTGGTTTGGGGTGGTTTTTTGTTTATTTGTCCTTTGTTTTTTGATCAATTGTTAGTTTGACAGGTCAACATACAAGATTTTTTTTGCAATTAGGCTGTTAGTGGGTGTTACAGCTCCAGTGAAGATTTGTGTGGGGGTTGATGTTTGTGAGGCAGATCACCCATGGCCACACACGTGCCTGGTTCCAACGGTCACTTCCTGCGCTCTTGGTGCTGCACCTGTGTTCCACCAGCCCAACACACTCTGGTTTGAGGAAAACACTGCTGTCCTGCTCTGCTGCTGCCTCAGCTCAGCCACGTGCTTTGTGAAGGGCTTGGCTTGTTACACCATTGGTGTCCAGGCTCTTCCAATAAAGCGAACGGATTATCTCCCAGTGCACTCCAAAAGCACGTATGCAGGAGTGAAGTTTACTGAAGGTCTGTGAAGCATGAAGATGTCTCATGTGAACCACCTCAAAGGTCTCAGTGGGACACGTGAATGAGTAGAAAACCAAGTTGGAAACAAGATATTAGGGAAACCTATTCAGCACACACAGTTGTTTCCCTGTAGTAGGGAGCACCTTCTCCTTCTCGCAATCTTTTTCAAGTGTAGATCACTCATGTTAAATATATAGCTGGGAACATCTTGTGTTAAGTAGAGATATGAACCTGAACAGAAGAAGAGGTCAAGCGTGGAAATAAATTCCAGTCAGTACTGGATGATTGAGAAGTCCCTTTTCTCTCACTCCCTCTTGTTTGGAGAGGCGGTGCTTGAATTCACTTCAGAAATGAGGAGAAGAAAAGTACAGCTAGGGTATTTTTAAAGGGAAAAAAAGAGAAAAACAACTTACTCTTTAAATTCACATTAGCACCTGGAAGTGGGTGGCTCAACCCTGTAATCATCTGCATCATCATATTACCTTTTCCCCATCAGAATATGGAATAATAAATTTTGTGATGTCCACATCACGCTTGAATTTTTATATAAATGTTCTTGCTGTTTAGGACATGAGTGTTTGAGTGGCAAACCAACTATTTGAAATGGTTTAATAGACCCTCATAGTTAGTCCACCTACTTCTGTGGACCACTTTTGGAAAAGAAGATTGATTTCTCCAGAGACCAAAGCCTCTTCACAGTTCTCCAATGCTCCAGCGTACTTTGTGGTCACAGCAGCAAGCGCGTTCTGGCTATCACTGAGTGGTTCAAAGATGCAACGTGGGTGTGACGTGCCCCTTTCAAAAACCATAGCTCCGCAATAAGCTTTCTTTAGCCATATTGTGTTTGAAGGGATTAGTAATAGATTTTTGGTTTTTTTCTTGGAAGTCATTGGAAAGCAAAAGACTAAATCTATTTTGATTTCACTCGGGATAGATTAATGGGTGTCAAATGTTACACAATACTTGACATATCCACTGCTGTTAAGTTGGCCGTGGCAAAGGGATTACCCGATAATGAATCACCAAGCTCTTTAGCCGTTTAAAGGGAGTCGTGCCGCTTCCTTGCCCTGGTAGGACTCTCTTCCCTGCCCGGGACCTTCCTGTGACAGTGCGTGTTCGGATGTGGAAAACTCCACGCAGATGTGCAAGCACCGGTTTGACAGCTTTGTGTTCAGCTTCTACCTTGCTAATTGTTTTCGTGGGATTATTTGGATTGTGTAGAAAGCTTTTTCCAAATCCCCTTTATTACTGAAGTTATTGTTGCCAGCAGGAATAAGATTAAAGGTGCTTAAGTCTGTAGAGTTGTTTCTAATTTGTACGTGTCATTTCAGTGGCATTTGAACAGAACTCTGTCTCTTCCCCTCCCTGCTCCCCTGTGGTACTGTGCTTGAGTTAGGGCTGAGAAGCCAAGCTATTGGAAGAAAATTCATTTTGTTCCCTAATTATTATGCTGGCACTCGGGAGATAATTTTTCCCTTCATGCACTGCCAATTAATATGCAAATGAGCTGATAAATATTTATACCATGATTTAAATTATGCAGGGAGCGCTTTCAGTGTACTCTGCAAATGAATTGTTCATGGACTTCAAAGTGCTGGCTGCTGTGCTAACGAGAGGAGATTTGCATAAGGCCCTAATCAGGCGCATACTGATTAAGCTTCATTATGGAAACTGCCAGCTGCAATCTTTGTTTCTATTTTATTACAAAAAGGGGAACTTTTCACGCTTCAGTCGCCTTGACAATGTCAGACACAGCTAGTAGGAGAGACTAAAACTCCACACAGCAACTGAAGTTTCCCTGTTCAGTTGAAGATTGCTATGGTGTAACTGAAGTTGTATTTCTCCCCCCACCTCCCCACTCCCTTTCGTGTTCGGTCAGAGCAGTAGTGTAGATTTGATAGAAATTGCCATTCTCCCGTTCCTTGGACTATCTGAACCGGTAGAGGATACCACAGCAATGCTGGACTGCAGCGACTACGTTCTAGGTGGGTACCAGCTCAGCTCTTTCTTACGGACACCGAGGCTGTGAGATTGACTATGCATAGTGGCTTAATCACATATGCAGAAGGTATTTGTGGGGCTGAAGCTCACCAGTGAATCGGCAGCAAGTAGCTGCCTGGTAGATGGATAGCTAGATCTGTACCAGGGAAATACATGCTTTGGTTTGTTTGTTTGTTTTCCTCTTTTCCCTCGCTCCAGGAGAATTCGTTTCCTCTGCACAGACTTGGGTGATATTAATACAGACCTTTTGCTTTTAGGATTTCAGTCTGAGAAGCATTTGGCTGCTAACAAACACTGGACTTGACTTGCATATCTGTGTGTTGTGAATTTTAAAGCATTAAAATGAATGAGAGGGAGCCTAAGTGTTGAAAGAATTTAGTAACTGTATTGAGCCATTCCACAACAGAATGTATGTTATGTCTGTGTATTTTTAATATAGCAAGGTTCTTCGTGTGTAATAGAAAATAAGGGGGAGTGCACAGTGGTTGCCATTGATACCGTTGCAAGCTGTGCTTAAGGTTACTGGGATAATATATTTCCTGCACTGAGATTCCATCAGGACTGCAGAACAGACATGCCATAATTTCTTCTTCGTGTCTTTTAAAGTTATTTATAGTAATGGATCATCTCAATTTTACAATAGGTTTTATTTATTTTCAAGGCTTTTTCCCCTTGTGTGTATATATGTATATGTGTGTGTATATATATATAAAATATATATTTTTATTATTCTTTTCATTCCATCATATAAGTTCATGTAAGAACTTATATCTCAAAGTAAAAGAATATATTTTTGGATGGTAAATTTTAAAGCAGATGTTTGAGTATGTTTGTTTCTGAATATGATGTGGTTTTTGAAAATTAATTTCTAAATAATTCTTGGCATGTTTTCACTCACATTAAACTTTGTCTTTTCCATGCACGTAAATGAATCTTTTTTGCTGGTGCAAATGGAGTATTAGGCAGTTCCACTTTAAAGGGTGAAAGGAAACAGTTAATGGTATATACCATGTTAAGATTTTCTTTGCTTTACCAGCTGTGTACAGTCCTTATAATGCTTCAGGTTGGTCGGGTGTCCACTGTTTCTTTCTCCTGAATGCCTTTGGAAATGTTCCTGCGGGTGTGTGAAAGGCTGGCACAGCACTGCCTGGCGACACCTCAGCCCTGCTAGCAGCGTAGCAGTGTGGAATGTGTTCACTCCTGAGAGTTTGATTTCAATCATGCACCTGCTGCTTTCGATCCTTCCTTCTGGGGAGTTTGTTTTTAGATAATGTTGGCAGAAGTTGTAGCCCAGGGCCTTTATTTAAAACCCAAGTAAGATCTAAAGGAAGAAGAAAAGGTGAAGGCATTAAGGTTTGGGTTTTTCTAGCCCACTTCATTTGTTTATTCTTTTTAAGTTTAAAGCAGAAATTGTATGAGCACGTATAAACCAAGTAGCCTTTTTTATTCGACATAGAATGAATCGGTAGGTTGAGTATCCCGCGGATATGAGGCTGTTTTGCTGGTAGCAGTTTTGTGCTTCAGATGTATGTCATACCATTTGCAATGGAAATAGAGGCATTGTTCTTGATGCTTTACATGCAGAAGGCCCACAGATTGAACAAGAAATAGTCAGCTGGTGAAATAATGGATGCTATCCTTCGCTTGAACCTGAGCGCTACCAGAAAGATGTTTCTTCTTCCAACTTGCTGCTTTTTTGCAATAGCAATGTTTGAGGTCTTTGTTAAGGATGGATCTTTACAATAAAATATTCTTCATTTAAACAAGCTTTTGGTAGTTAAGTAAACTTTGTGTATGTCTAGTACTAAAAAACCTTTTCTGGAAGGATTTATTTTGCAGCATAGCCTGACAGAAAAACATGTCCTGGCTTGCTTTGTGGAAAGAAGTCTGTGCGGTTACAACTTTGTGTGACTGAGCAAACTTGCTCATCGTGCAGGAAGGCTTCTTGTGTGAGCCTCCTCATAGGACAGAACAGTCACTGCCTTGCTTGAGCTCTGTGCACAGGACAGCTGTGTCCCCCTCTTGGGATTGGTTTGCTTTGCTTATTCTATCATTAGTATCCTGTACCTTGGCTCTAATACTTCAATCTCTGAAACAAACTAGCAACCCTCTGTTGTTTTTCTAGCAAGAATTTAATGAAGTGGTTCAGCAAATGGATTCCATGTTTCTGGGAGATAACCTTCTCAGCCTGTGCTCTTCCCTTTTGTGGTCAGATGTATCTTGACTTCAAGCTATTCTTCTGCTCTGGGCTTAAAAATTACGTCCTATGTCCAATAGCCTCATGAGTTAGCCTGGTTTCCACAACCGAATGTATTTGACTTGTAAGCACTCTTGGCTCATTTTCCTGTTGGATGAGGACTCTTCATGTTTGTGTCCAAAGCAAAGACTCCCATTCAGTGTTCTCTAAAGTTACATTTCAGTAGCCATCTGTGTGTAAAGGAGTGAACTAATGCTGTTTATCAAATGCATGTTGCCTGTAATCACTCGAAATAAATGTGCTGTTGCCACAACAATAAACTCAATTTAAGGTATATGCAATGTCTAGATAGAAACACAGATTTCTCAGCAGAGAGGGCCAAGTCAAGAGCACACATTTCTGTATAGTCAGTGGAACCCGTGTTCTGTTTCCAGAGCGTGAATCATGCTATCCAAATGTGGAAAATGACAAAACAAGGAGCCTGGAAGCAATAGGTTCTGTACCTGCGACCTTAGCAGAGCTCTGTTTTTCAAGACTGTGAATTTGTAGCTTGAGTGTGCTAAGCAGAGGTTGTGAAAAACAGGGCAAAACTTGCAGCCTTTTGCTGAAGTGTGGGCCAGCAGTGCTCAGCTGCAAAGTTTCTCCTCATTCACTCCCTCTTTTAAAAAACAGTTTCACACATCTGCCTTTTCACCAAGGGTAACACTGATAGTCCAGATCTCTTTTACACGTGGCTGAACATTTGAAAGATTTAAGAATAGGCATAGGAACTTTCTGAGAAGAGTTGAGGCTCTGGAGAGGTTAACTTGTGGGGGGAAGTTTTGTGGTTGTTACAGTCCTCTGGATTTTCAAGGCTCTGTTGGGTTCAACTGCCACAGTTGTTTATGTGGAAAATTATATTAGTTTTAAAAATATTGATCACAGAATCACAGAATGGTTTGGTTTGGAAGGGACCTTAAAGATTATCCAGTTTCAACCCTCCAACCCCACTGCCATGGGCAGGGACACCTTGCACTAGATCAGGTTGCTCAGAACCCCATCCAAACTGGCCTTGAAAACCTCCAGGATGGGGCATCCACCACATCTCTGGGCAACCTTTTCCAGTGTCTGACCACCCTCACAGTAAAGAATTTCTTTCTAATACCCAGTCCAAACTTGCCCTCTTGCAGTTTAAAGCCATTCTCCCGTACTATCACTGCATACCCTTCTAAAAATTCCCTCTCCAGCTCTCTTGCAGGCTTCTTTAGGTACTGGGAGGCTGCTGTAAAGTCGTCATGGAGCTTTCTCCAGGCTCTACAACCCCAACTCTCTCAGCCTTTCCCTATGGCAGAGGTGCTCCAGCCCTCTGGTCATCTTGGTGGCTGCTGAACTCACTCCAACAGGTCCATGTCCTTCCTGTGCACTGGTAGTACACAGCAATAGCCTGTCTTCTCATTTCCAGCTTTCATGGACTGCCAAGCACTGAGGTGTCTGGGCATTCTTGGAACTGTCTGGGGGAAAGATGCAACACAGTTAATGCTGCTTCTGTGTTCAGCCTATTGGTATTTTGGAAATCGCTGCTTTGATGAAAGTACATGACAGAGGTAACCTTTTAAGCACCTAGCAAGAGAATATCCTGGAGTAAAGGGTTCATTTTAAGCTCATTGAACTTGCTTTCAGCTCATTATGGGAGTGGAAGAGTGTGCTTAAGGATTTGCTTACACTTCAGTTTATGAGCTGTTCTGTCTTGAGATTCTTTTTGTAATTTTGGTTTGTGATAATGTGGCACACTGGGGTCGGTGGCAAGGCATGAGGAGGTAATAAGCTGGAAAGCCGATGCTGTACACAGAACATCTGTATAGATTCCTATATAAGGAAACTATATTCTCTGTCTGCCATCTGGAGAGGCCCTCTGCATTGCACTGTATTCAGCTGACAGGCTTTGAAACCAGGAACAGACTTTCCAATACATTCATCCAGAGGGAGAAAGAAGAGGAATTATTTTATATTTGTATGGTTTTGCATGAATATATAGGAAATATAAAATAACCTAATGTCAGTGACATTCCAGTAAAATAGAAATGCATTATTAGAAAAATGGCATCCCTTTAATTATAATGACTGAATTTCCTTTCTTTTGTTGGGGTGGGGCAGGGGGAACAAACACAAGAATAATATAGGCCATGATGGTCAGACTTAATGTTTTTGAATCTTGCTGTAGTCATTGTTCCTTCCTCCCCCTCCTTTTTTTCTATGACTTTCATTGTATTGAAAATTAAGTTCCTACCTATCATTGCCCTCCAGCATGCTGTCTTTTATTCCCTTAATACCACGTTTTCACATATGGGAATAATGTCATAGAAAATTTTGAAATAATATTTATCTGGAAGATTCAGTATTGTGTTCTGGTTTTGGTCGTTCTTTTATTTGTGTTATAATCTGAATTAGGGTAAAGTACATAGCAAATTTCTGATGTTCTGTACTTCCCTTAAACAAAAAGGTATGAATAGATTTGGGGATTTTTTTGCTGCATTGTTTTATCTTTCTTTCTGTTTTAATGCAGACTCAAGAATGAACAATCCGTCAGAAACCAGTAAACCATCGATGGAGAGTGGGGACGGGAACACAGGTAAGAAATGATCAATTGGTGCACAGATATTTTCTGGTGGAATTGAATGGATATTAAAAGCAAAATTTCTTTACCCATTTAGTGGGATTTAAAAAACCCACAAAACCAACCAACCAAACAAAAACCTACACTCACTGTTTTTAGAGACTTGGGAATACTTTTGTCATTAGCCCTACTGCATGCAGGGCATTATTCATACCTACTTTATTGGAGCACCACCCACACTTTTTATATAAGATTTCCCTTCCCGACTTTTTCTATCTGTAATTTAGTTTCTGATACTACTGAAGCTCTGGTGGCACTAGCTCTCCATAAATAGTCTCATTTTTTCCTGGCAGAGCATACCTTCGGCACTTCTAACTTCATCGTTTATTTTTGGGTTGAAATTTTCCCTGGCAGATGTGGGCCACAGCCTGATCTTGTTTCCATTTTAGATTTCATTCAAGCTGTCACAACAGTTCTCAAGAACAAGTCAAATGGAGAAAGCATAATATATCAAAATTTCAAAAAACGTTAGCCAGCTTTTCTGTAATTTCTTTGTGCCTTAGAACAGAACCGTGAAATCTGGGGGGGAAGAATAGATTTTGTGTCAGGGCCAGTGTGCCTTTTGGCATGTCCTTAAGATGTGACCAAATTCTAAGCCATTGAAGAAGCTTGTTGAGCCACTATAACTTAATCATGCTATCTCGTGCTTTAATTCCTTTCTAGAGGTAATATAATGTTCATTCTGAAAGCAAGAGAAATGACAGTTCTGAATGGAAAGTAAGTAGTTTAACCTAGCTCAGTATCTTCTCTCAGCTCAGAATAGCATTTGGGAAGAGAAAATTCTGATGAGAAGGAATTTGTTGCTTTGAGAGAAGTGTAGTTACCTTGTATGAGGAAAACTTGTTTTCTTCTTCATGGTTCAATAATAAGAGTTTTATTTTAAACTCTGGAGTTGTGATGAAATTAACACTATTTAATTTTCTTTAATCCGAGAGGCTGGATTTTTTCTGCCAGTGCATGGGGTCAGTCAAAAGGAATTCTGCCTGCTTATTAATGTGTGTTTTGCTCCTGGCATCTCAGGTTTTATAATTGTCATTGTATTTTTAATAGGAGAGGTATCAATTCTTTTTTTGCACAGAAGTGTTTTATTATGTATTTAATGGTTTAAGATTATATAAAACATTATTTCAAAAGCATATGGGCCGTAAATATTTCATGATCATAAACAGCATCAAGGGAACAATGGTTTTAAATATCCCTGTGGACTCCTTGTAGCTGGAGGATGTGTGTAAACTTCTGAGAAAATTCAGATTTCCTCCCCTATATGACCATAGTTCCCTGCATGTGTTTTCTCCAGAGTGCATTCCCAACACACTTCTCTCAGTGCAACTTTAGCAGTTTCACCTTAACTGAGCTGGTAAGGAGGAGGATTTGTTTTATTCAAAGGTAGCCAGTGAATTATCACAGGAGCATTGCATCTGCTTCAGCAGAGCTCGACTCTCTTAGGCAAATATTTCATCATTGTGAAGGCTGGGGTCATGACATAAAATGGCTGGATTGTAAAGCTGCATGTAGGTCCTCTCATGTTAAAAAGGGATATAATGACTGTATTTTTTAATACTCTAATATTAAAGTTAGTTATTTAAAAAGTTTGATTCTGACAGGTGCTTGGAACTTTTGGAATATTGCTTCTTTAGTTTAAATGTTTCCAGTCTTTCCTTCCAGTTTTGTATCCTGATTTTTAAATTATATGAACTAAAGTAATCTAGAATTTTTGAAGACTCTCTGTTCTGCAGTCGTTGCTTTGTTTTTAAATGTAGTGCTCCTAAACCACTGGAGATAGTGATTGATGGCATTTGTGATGTTCTTTGGGAGCTCAAGCATCAGTTGTATTAGTCAACTTGGCAGATGTTAGGCTCTGAAAGGAATACTCACAGAATGTAATTTTAGGCTTCTGGTCGGGGCACTTAGATTATGGTTCTGGGCTCAGTGCATACTTGAGTGAAAAGAAGTCAGCTTTCAGCTCAGATGCTGGGGAAGTGGAAGTGCCATTGATTTTCTGTCAGTGCCTGTGCTCCCCAGATAATGCGTGATGATGATTTTTATAAACACTCAGAGTTCTTATTTTTGTAACTTTCTCTAACTGTCTACTTTCCAGTGACATTTGTAAATCACTTGAGTCTGCTGTGTAAACACTAATAGTCTATCTTTTAAACCTCAGTGGATGTTTGTTTGGGTCATTCCTGTTTTAAACTGTAGTGAGATAATGTGACTTGAAAATGTTAAGAGAAATTACTGTGGGGCGTGAATTTACATTTGGCAGAGCTGGTGTTCTCAGGAAGAAAACAATAGTTACCACTGGTTAAAGATGACAACATCAGTAATTCTCTGAGCTATCAGCTAAGTTTCATGGAAGCTAACAAACTAGGGTTTTGTATTTTGATCTCTGACTATTTAGGGAACATCGTAAAGTCCCCTAAATATATTGGTCACAATACAGTGCCTGAAATATATTATGACTTTAAAATTTTTGTGCTAACTGGACTTCCGTTTTAAGCATCTGAAAAACCAACCCATATTTCAGACCAATTAAAAACGACAACCAAAACATATGAGTACAGGAGCTGTTGGATGGCTGTTTTCTTAAGAACATGGATTGACCAACTGGT
Organism: Pseudorectes ferrugineus; assembly: GCA_008033365.1. Classification (NCBI taxonomy): domain Eukaryota; kingdom Metazoa; phylum Chordata; class Aves; order Passeriformes; genus Pseudorectes; species Pseudorectes ferrugineus. The sequence goes on from QWTY01012169.1 coordinate 10,344, forward strand.
CATCAGTATTGCAGAGTTACAGAAATCTTTTTCATCCTTCAGTTGTGTGCAGACAGTCTGCATAGTATCTGCTGGAGAAAGGAGAAGTAAGAAGAATGTCTTATAGTAAATGGATAGCCCTTTTGATCTCCTTTTTCTAGGCAGCATAAAATTTTCCAAAACATCTCAACCTTTTTGTTTGTTTAATGCATCTTCTCTTTTAAGAGCTGTGTGAATGCAGAACTGTGAAAGCCAAGGTTATAATGACTGTGGAAACTGTACTATTATGACATGCGTTGACATAGCAGCAAAATAATAGTTTTTGTAAGTGTAGTATTTGGAAGGATTCTAAAGATTCTTGTTTGCATTGCTTCATTTCCAAAGATTGGTTGTCCAGTTTCCATAAGAAGGAAGTCTACAGGAGAGAGACCATGAAATATTCTTCAACTGCTAAAACTGGGCAAATATCAATGCTAAACTTGTTATTAGGAAATGTGGACAGGGAAACAACAATTTCTGAGTACTGGGGGTATCTCTCTCTCTCTTTCAACAGAGAGGAAAAGAGGGAGCGACCTGGGAAAATACACTGGTGATGCTGAGAGATGTCTCCCAGAGCACAGTGCAGGTACCCAATCCAGCTAGTTTTGAAATTTTCCTTCTCCTTGGCTGCCTTCCCCTTCTGAGTTCTTTCTTGCACCTTACTCCACATCTCCCCAGATCTGGAGTTCCTCCCTCCTCTTCCTTTCTAATGCAGTTTGCTAACTCAGGCAGAAGTCTGATGATTATGACTGAATTTTGGGAGTAAGTTGTTCTCCTGACTGCAGGTGCAATGTTACCTTGCCTGCTCCACTTTGTCGTGCCTTTACCCTCTGCAGGTACAATTCCAAGATGGCATAAAATAATCCATGTTCAGTACACAGTGTTCTGTTCCTTTCCCTGGAGTGGCACTGTATTAGTCTTCATCCAAACCAACTCCCATGCAGTAGCTCAGCACATGGCTGAATTTATGCTAGAATTTAAACATGCTTGGGTTACATTGGACCTCGACTGTAAGGGTGAAATTTCATCCTACAGCTTGCTGGGGGCAGAGCACCAAAACAAAACAAACTACTTGTGAACTACCCGAAGGGGCAGGACAGGGACAACGGAGTTGGAAAGCAAGAAGACGGGAGAGATGGGAGATAAATTCCCACTCTTTTGGGCTGTTTTGGTGTTGGTGAGCTCTGGCAGTTATGGAAGTTGGGATGAAGATGGAAAATACATGAATACTTGGGACTGTTAAATTCACAGCGCTTGTGATTGCATCTGCCATGTCTGTTAATCATCACAGGGTTTTGTATTTAACTCTTACCTTGAGCAAAAGTGGCATTCTAGTCCTTTCATGTCCTCACAATGTGCTGACCTTCTGCTTCTGACAGCTCCATTTTCCAGCTCCTTATCAGATTTCTTTGATTCCATGGGAGTGGTATCACATCCTTCTGAGCACCTTAAAAGCAAGGCCTCTCATATGTTGGACTCACTTCATTTTCCTTGCTGTTCTTCAAAAGACACAGGCATCCTGTGATAAATGCAAGCAACCAGGGTAGCATTCCTTCCAAAATTAAGGCTGCATCCACAGGGGAAGGGACATTGTGCTTCCAAACACCAAAGAAAGTTTAAGATGCAAGTAGTAGAACAGAGGGTGAACAAGTGTGATGTGGATTTTTTCACCCTGAGTTTAGTTTTGGGAGGCCTGGGGAGAGCGAGTTGCTGTCTCTCAAGACTGAATTTAAAGAAAATGTTGTTTTCAGTGCCTATCTAAGTTGTTTGTTGGGACCCGTGCAGATTTTAAGTTCAGTCTTGGAGCTTGCCTTGTTCAAAACTAGGAGCCTTGTGTCAGATTCTCGTATTAGGAGTCAGCAGAACTGCCAACTGGAGCATTTCTTCTGTGCACATGCACAGTAGTGCTCTTTTAATATGGTATCATAATTTTTTGAGGCTCTTTTTGGAAGATAGTTAACTAGAACACCTTCACCTGTTTACCTAAGGTGAGGCCTCCAGCTGGTCCTCTCAGAAACAGATAATTTTTTTAACGCCCACAAGTTTCCTATTGGAATGAGGAGTATTTGCCTTACAGTAGGTTTTCTTATCTGTATTTTTTTCACTCCCTGACCATTGAAAACTAATTCAAAACCTTTGCTTAAATGAGGAGGTGGTAGATGGTTTCCTTTGAATTATGGTAGCTGTTTGTCAGGAATTACTTTTATATATTTACCCAACCACTTTTCCATTCCCTTTGGATTTTTGCATGGAGAGAATTCTGAAGTTTACTGGAAAGAATGAAGACAGATGAGATTCTTCTGGTTCTTTCCAGCAGACCTCCTTATATCCCATTCTTTGGAGAAAGGCAACCGAGTTGCATTTCTTCAAGATGAATTCAGACCAGTGAGAGTCCTTACATTCACTTTGAATTGGAATTTTAGACTAATTAAGCAAAATAATTTGATGTAGTTTTAAATTGGAATATTTTTAACACATCTGTGGATGTTTGGCTGCATGTTTGTCTCTTAAGTTTGTAAACCTTGGCCCAAAGCATAGAATTGAAAACTTGAGAGTTGACCAAGTCTTCCCCCACAGAACTTGCATCAAAGATGCATCAAAGGGCCACCTTACATGGTTGGTAGAAAACTTGATATTGTGTCTGTATTTAATTGAACAGTGGCTCAATCTTAGAAAATGTTACCTGTGTGAGCTGTTTGTAGGTCAAAATAGCAGTGTAAAATATTGGATAGTCTATTTTACTAATCCCATTTTATGCCTGCTTGCTTTTGCAGATGTTTCCAAGGGATAGCAACCACCTGTTGTTGTTTAAGAACTGTGACTCTTTTGCTCAGTAGATAACCTAGATTTTTATGGCAAAGAATGTAGGTGATGGAAGGAATTTTGAAGTAGGAGTTACTATGCACACCTGCCCATAGGCACTGAACAAAATCTGATTGTCATGATGAGTAAACATGCAAGTCTAAAGCTGGTTTTGCTTCATTTCAGTCATGCAATTTGAAAGATTGCATCATCTGTTCTCAAAATTCCCTGCAGCCCAACACACTCGGAGTCTCCCTTCCTGTTATTAGCCACTGTGGGTAGAAACAAAACAAAAAAACACTTGTTTTTTTCTTTTTCTTCTCACACCCAGATTATTTTGGGATAGTTGGGGGGTTTTCATGTCTTCCGGCTGTTTAGGAAAAGACTGCAAAAATGTAGGAAAATAACCAGGTTTTAGTTATATGAGAATAAGTGAAAGCAGAAGCAAGCCCAGGCAGTTACCTTATCTAATGAGACCTCTGAACAAATTTTAATGGAAATATAGAGGTGTCATTTCTGGAAAGAGTAAAACTGTGGCCCATAACTGCTGTGTATACATGGGACTTCTGTTTTCATCAAGTGTTATTTTACCCGTCTTTAAGGAAAGGTGACTTTTATATGAACCTTGCTGTTGGCACTTTCTGAACTTGAAGATAGTCTTCAGCTGCTGGATAGAGGGTGCATGGAGAATGGAAACACAGTTTAATCTTAGCAGCAAGCTCCCATTTGGTTCTCAAACCATGTAGAGAGTGATGGGATAGTAGTGTACATAGAAACACAGGTCACAGAATTATTTAGGTTGGAAAAGACCTTCAGGATCATCAAGCCCAACTGTTAATGCTGCCAAGTCCCCCATTAAACCATGTCCCTACGTGCCACGTCTACACATCTTTTAAATATCTTCAGGGTACACAGGATAGATGATGGAAGCTAAAGAATAGATGATGGAAGCTAAAGAAAATATGACGTTGATTTTGTTCAGCTGACAAATGCTCTTTTATTATGAAACCTGGACACTGCATCCCCACCCCACTCTCACTAAAAAAATTCAATTCTTACTACTCTCAGAGTATTTTCTTACTGTATAATGTTGAGAGAATAGCAGAAAACTTGGTGTATTAATTCTTACTTAAATTCTTAAAGGTAGTAATTAATAGTTTTTAATAACTTTCTTTCTCCAGGCACGCAAACAAATGGCCTGGACTTTCAAAAGCAGCCTGTGCCTGTCGGAGGAGCAATCTCTACAGCCCAGGCCCAGGCCTTCCTTGGGCACCTTCATCAGGTAAGAGAAGACCCATTTCAAACAGGGGAGACTCAGGCAGCTGTGAGCACAGCTGCCCTGGTCTGTTCTGTGTTCTCTCTTTCTGTGATGGATGGGGAGTCATTTATTAAAACATAAATATGGGTAGACCACCTGGTTAAAGAGCATGGATGGGAAAAAGTCCTGATTGTGGCACTCACTTGATTGCATTAGGCTGCAGATTATGTCAAGATAGGGTGAAACCTCCTTGGGAGAGCTACAAATCACCTTTTTGGGGACTTAAAAATGCCTAAATTTTGTGGTGTGTTTTTGAGTAGGTTTTTTTTTGTTTGTTTTGTTGTTGTTGTTTTAACCTTAATAGAGATACCATGTTGAAAGGCAAGACAAAATTTAAATTTTTTAGGAAAGGATTGTATTGGCCTAACAGCTGCCAAGGTTCCAAAACTGTCACTATCTAGTTAAAAACACTTCACTCTTACACATTAACTGGAAAGAAAGTTGGTTGTACTTACTAAGCATATATGGTTTGTGAGGTTTTCTTTTTTTACAAAAAAGTTATTTCAGTGACCTGTTTGTCAGATGATATTCAGACTTCTAATACTGTCCCTCTGTTCTGCTGCTGCTGTGTTTAGGGAATCAAAGCTGAACTTCAGATGCAGGCTGAAGCAAAATGGGGCATCCCTAGGTGAAGAGAAGTATAAGGGGCATTTTTTTGTAGTTTTTTTATCTGTTCGCACTTGATGTATGAAAACAAATGTCCTAATTTCTTTCCTTTCCTCTGCACCAAGTTTAAACTTTAAAATACTGTACCTAATTGGATGACCTTGAATGTTTGAGGTCTGAGGTTGCACAGTTATTGTGGTATAATTGAAGTATTGAAGCTTTTATGCCCTCTTTTAAGAGCTCTGAACTGCCGTTTTATTGTATGGAACATTCCACACGTCTTGTCACATAATTGCAATTTTCCTAGCAGATTGGTTTATATAGGACCTAGGGAGTGCCACTGTTTGAATTTGCTGAACCAATAGGCTGTTGTAGGCTGCCTTTATGTGGAGAGAAGCTGACTAGTTTTCATGGGTTGCCAGTGTGTGTTTAACATGGAGACAGATACAGCTGTTCTGCAGAATTCTCTGTGTTTGTTTTAGTCTTCGTTTTGTTATATAGATTGACCCAGGACAGTAATTGGGTTTAGCACAGTGCTTTATCCTGCTTTGGAATTGTATTTATTTAAACAGTTGTCAGGATCTTTATAACTTCATGTTTGATAAAGTGTGATTCATTTCTTGAAACTGGTTCAAAGGAAAATCTCAGGTGTTCTTTTATTCACCTGCAGCTGTGTGGGAATCTATTGTCAAACTGTCCTCTGCTAGTGAGGCTGCTGTTAGTGGGGTGTTATTCAGCCTTAACACACAGTGCTTTGCTCTAGACTAATGCAAAATACTAGGCTGTAGACAACATTCAGGTACAGTTTGATTTCTAATTTGGAAATGTTGGTTGTGTGGTGAAAGGGATGTCCAAATTGCATTCACAAAGATTTTCAGGAATGTGCTGGCTGTATCTAAGCAATATACATTTGTAGTCTTTTATGTGGTGTTTGTGTAATTTTAAAGTATTATTTTGAGTATATCGTTTGGATGGCAGGGTGGTGTTATTTAGGTTATTCTCTGCTCTTAATCCATGTTAAAAGCACAGATTACATCAACTGTGTCAAACTGTATTTTGCTTCTGATGAGGAGGGGCTTTTCTGGGAGTGTTTGCTTAGATGTAGATCATGCTTAGTATGTCTAGTACCTTCATCTAAAGCAGCAGGAAATATTTCCAAGGTGACTCTTCCAAGGTTGCCTGTTCAAAATACTCAGTTATTAATTTCATGTACTGCAATTTCTCCTGTGCTTGAAAATATGTGGACTCTTTGTGTGGGGACATCTTTTTCTAGAGGCAAGAGTGCTACATTTTGCTTTGCTTTATTGTATTCTTACATGTCACCTGGTTTTCAAATGAGCAGTGGTTTCAAACATGGCCAGAGATGGAATTCTCTACAGGCTGTTACTCTGACCTTTGAAAGTGTTGGTAATTAATTACAGAGCATTCCTTCTTTATAACTAGGGGTGCTGGTAGAAACAAGGCGAGACTGATTAAAACGGGTTTCAGTAAATGAAAATATAGCATTTTTTGTATAGAGGAAGTCCTTATTAGAGATAAAAAAGCACTCCAAAGATCTCACTTTCTGAAGCATCCATTTTTCCTTGCTGCTCACCCACGAGACCTTCTTTGGGCTTGTTAATCACAAACATTGAATTCAAGTTTTAAGTATACCTGAATCAATACAGGCTTTGTAAAGTGTCTCCGGTCCTCTGTGTTGAGATCTCCTTTTCAGTGGCTGAGGGCTGCAAATACTTGAATGGGTTGGTTTGAGGGAGAGTGCTTATGCTCTGGGTTCTGTGCTGTGCACGTGCTTGCTCACATAAGAAAGCTGGTGAGTGCAGTGTTGGGGTAAGACCCATTCTGGAATGTGAGTAGGATGATGATGATGATGAGTAGAGCTTAATGCCCTGCCCTGAAGCCTGGATTTTTCCAATAGGAATAGGACTAGTTGGCCTGTCCACCCCAGTATGCTTTGTTTCAACTCCATCCATGATAATATCTAGATCCTTAGGCAGGGATACCATCAGTAAGAGGTAGATAAACAATATCATGGAAGAGTCTTACAGGTCTGTTTCAGCCTGGAGTAGAACCCCTATTCCACTGATTCAGGTGTTAGAGGGGCATGCATTGTTCTTGGAAGTTTTTGTTGGGATGTGGGTGGGGAGATTGTTCTTTTTACATTGTTAGTTTTCTGTGGATTCTACATTATTTCATTTCCATTTTTGCACTGTTGTAGGTCCAGCTCGCTGGAACAAGTTTACAGGCTGCTGCTCAGTCCTTAAATGTACAGGTAAAGACAGTTACCTTCTGCTGCTCATCCTTGTCTCATCCCAAACAGCATCAGTAGAGATAGTTCTTAACCTATGATATAGTACTCTGTTTTTTCAGTCTAACTGGTTTTGCAAGTGATAGGTATGAAGGAATAATAACACTGTTACAGCTGTAAATCAGGTTCAGGACTTGTAAGCATTCAGACTCTGGAGTTGTTCAAAACATGGAGTGATCATAACTTAATGCTGAATTTTAGTCAGATGTGGTATCATGAAAACCTTAAAACTCCAGGAATATTTCCTATTCTTCTGTTTATTAGCTTGCTTTAAACACATAGCGAGTATTACTTTGCAATTTGTCCTTACTTCTGGTTACTGAACATAGGAGTATAATGTAGCATTAACTATGTAATGGCTAGTTTAGACTGCTTGTGTAAATAACACACAGTGATTTCAAAGTAAGTCAGAGTAATTGTTGTTTAATAATGTACGTGAGACAACAAAGCTTTCAAACTTTTCTATGATGCTGAACACTTCAGTTTATCCGTTAACATTCTACTTCCTCTCTGTACTATATTAAGGGGCAAAGGATGCAGTTTTATTGAAAACTGGTTTCAGTATTGCTTGTTATTAAAGAATGTAGGTAGTGCATTACATGAAATGCAATAGAATGTGGACCCACTTATACATAATAACAATTTGGAAAGAAGAGGAGGTATAGTGACCTTCCTTTCTAAGAGGAAGGAGGCAGAAAATTGCCTTGGTTGCCATGGTAAACTTCCATCCCTGAGAGAGATGTTGGCAAACAGGCTGTATCTCCAGTGCAGAATGTTTACAGTCCTGCGCTGTAATTATCGCTCAATGACTGGCAGAATTAATCAGAGCCTTTATGTTAATTAGCCCGCTCTGCAGTCCCCAAAACAGGTGGTGGAAAATATGCAAATCTATGCAGAATTGTAATGTTCTGCATAACCAGTTTTAATTATCATAAAACTCTCTCCCCCTCTTCATGCACTTGCATTTCCTCCCTCATGTCTTCACAATTTCTTCTGTTTAAAAACACAAACAACCAAACCACAAAAATAAATAAAAATAAACTTGAATCTTTTAAAATAAAGCGGTATTCAATTAAATAAATGCCTCGAGTATTTAAAAACACTGTATATGTTATATGTTATATGTTTTGCTGTAGGTAGAGAAACCTGGGAGGATTTTTCAAAAAGGTTCTGTATAAGCCAACAGTATGATGACTTAGAGGTACAGGATGGAGATAGAGAAAATGGAAACACAGTCTCCTTTCCCTCGTTCCATTGTTCAGGATTTAGGCAATGAATAATTTTAACAACCTTCTCTTTCTTTATGGTGAAAGGTAGCGTCAGCTTCAGTTGCATGGCGTAAAATGAAATGAGACCTGAAAATAATGTCAGAGAGTTACAGGAGACCAGAGAGTCTCTTTGTTTTGTTTAAACTGCATTACCTACAGACGTGTTTGAGCAATCGTAGCTGAGATGGTGGGCACACAGAGCCATTGCTTAAACACACTCTTAAAATAAACCCAAGGGCTTTTTGTATGCAGATGAAAGATTTTTATTGTGCAGTGTTGAGATAGCAGTGTTATACATTAACATCTGTTTTACACTATAAAGAGTTGTATTTTTTTTTGACTAGTCTAAATCTAATGAAGAATCTGGGGACTCTCAGCAGCCAAGCCAGCCTTCCCAGCAGCCTTCAGTGCAGGCGGCCATACCCCAGACCCAGCTCATGCTGGCCGGAGGACAGATCACCGGGGTAAGAGTTACCCAGGGATGCTGCAGTCCCACGCAGCTGTCACTGAGGGGCACTGCAATTTCCTTTAACGTAGGGAGAAACTTCAGTGGAAGTGGCGACAGAAAGTATTTTCCTAGAATATTAAGCAGACTGTAATATTTGGGGTTTGTTGCAAAGTATTTGCTTCCAAACAGTAACAAGGAAGAATTCTTCCTCTCTGTTCTCAGTATCCCTTTTTGATCTGCAAAGAAATGAAAACCTCTTGTGTGTACAAATGAGACAGTCACTGATATCATAAGGAGGAATTTTTATTTTTTTTCAAGATTAAAATAAGGCATGGGAGAACAAGACTAAATCTTGTAGCTGGGTGAAGCACAAAAATTATGGGAATTGTTAATTTTTCCTCTTCTCAAACACGTTTCTTTTTAAGTAACTATTAGTACTTTCCTTAAGCCTATTCAACCCTT
>QWTY01012170.1:0-16437 GCA_008033365.1 Pseudorectes ferrugineus
GCATGAAATTATTCAGCTATTTGACACTGTAGTGAAATTGCAATGGTGGTCAGAGAACTGACATAGATCAATTTTCTTGCATGATTTAGCTCAGCCCACTGCATTGGTGTCCTGCGTACCTGTTAGAAACAGCTCTGGGCTAACTCCTGCTGATCCTGTCCCAGCTGTAATGGGCCACACAGTTGGCTCGGCTGAAGTCCCTGGGGGAAGGCCTTATCTTAATGTGGGGAAAAATTAGTCTTATACAGCAGGAAGATGTAAACACTCTTGCTATGTTGTGACATTTTTTGGTCACTCTGAATGTAGCAGACACTGTAGTAAAAAAAAAAAAGGAAAAGATAAGATAAAGCCAGTTCAGTTTAGCAGCAGGGTTCAGATATTCTCTGGTTATATCAGCAGACAGCCTCTGATATTGGCTTCATTACACCTATCTTTACTGTGGACACCTTCATTTATAACCACCAGTGTGCATCAGATATTTCTCACAGCAAGGAACTGAGTCTGAGAGACAGCAAGAACAAGTATCAGCCATAATCACATTAATACTCAGCTAAATGCAACATCTGAAACAGCCAGGACAAATTTTCTGTTGGGTCCTGTTGTTGATCCTTCAATAAATTCAGTGGAGCCACATTAATTTGTACAAACTGAAGGTCTTGTGCAGTTAGTATTATTTTTGAATGGGCTTCCAAGTCACTGGAAAATAAAGAGTTTAGTGGCCAATGGAAGGAGGAATAATAAATTCTGCCTATGGCACTGAAGGAAGCCATTCTTTTACCTTGGAAAAGAAACAGACACAAAGTTCTGTAGCTCAGCTCCGGGCTACAGTTGCCCACTACTTCAGCGGGTAATGTGGGATGCGAACTTTTAAATACGTACTCATGGCAAGCCCTACTGTCAGCAGGGTTTTCTGATCAAGAAATGACAAGGGTTTGCAAATGAAAGTAAATCTTTTGAGAAAACAGAATCACCTCTCCTATGTTTTTCTCTGAGTTAAGATGTTGATTCTTCAAAGGATATTGCTTGTGTGGACCATGGCTCCAAACACACCATCACACAGGAACAACTGACAGAGCTTTTGTTGACTTCAGTGTTAAGATGTTTGAGGTATGCCCTGGCTTCCACTGTGCCCAGGGGCCAAACTTGAAGATGAAGCAAAGGAAAAAACGAAGTAACCTTGTTCAGAAGTTTTAAAGATAGTGGTTAGTAAAAAACGATCTGAAGAAATTAGAGCCCACTTCTGAAAAGATAGGACCTGAAGGTTGGTTCTGGCTTTTCAGGCCAGCTTCTAGAATCTGTCTGTGGGAATTAATTCTTTGAATGGGAACTTTGCTCTTTCAATGTTGATGGCAACATTTCTGTGAATATCAGTGGAGCCAAGATTTCACTCTATATATTCTGGTAAATCTTTAATATAAATGTCACAACATTATTGGTGTATTTTAGGACCTTATTCACTTTACCACACTGAAATAAAGAGAACACTTTCATAAATGAAATGCATTAAGCTGAAGTTTGGCACAAAAATGCCATGTTTTTACAGCAGAATGTCCTTATGAGATTTAGAGTACTGCTGACTGCAGAGGTCTCTGTGCAACACTTATTTTAGCAAATAGTCTATTTTTAGATCCTGTTTGTTTCAAAATCTAGGTCAGCTTGCTTGGAAAACTGGAAAGAAGGATATGCTGTAAGACTAGAAGATGTAGTTCTGAAAGACAATACAGACATTTCCTTTTTCATACTGGTGATACCAATTTTATTTCTGGATTAGAAACTTCTGAAAGCTTTTAGGATTTATACATTAATACTAGAAACTAGTGGTGGTGTTATATCTCCATTGCAAATACTTCTTTATTTGTTATGCAAATTCCCAACTTCTTTTCTTTTTTACACCAGAAAGTATTGAAAAAATATTTCCAAAGGATTTCAGTTCTATAAAAAATGAGTAAGTGAAAAAACCAATTAAAAAAACCCCCGATTCTCAGAGAAATTTATGACTGTTCACGCAGACGTCATATGCGGATCAGAAAAATCATTGTATTTCATAATATTCAAGAAACCAGCATCTTTCACTTGTACTCTTAATGTATTTATAGTGTGCAATAAACAGAGCAGTAAGAAAAGGGAAACGCTTTATTTGTAAAACTGGTAGCCAAGCTTACCCTAAGGCTTTCTGAGTGCTTGGAAAAGTTTTGTGGATCAGGAAGGGACTGTTTTGCTCAGTAGTCCTAATTTCTGATTTGAAGGGGTCAGAGCTATTTTGCTCTTATTCAAATTACACAGTTTAATGTAATACTGGGGAATACCTCCCAAGAAGGAAGGAATAGTTTTTCCCTTGAGGTTTCTTTCATACAAGCAAACATTTTAGCAAGTATTTGCTTTAGATAAACCCATGACAACGGGCACAATGCAAATGCATTTACAAAGATGTTTCTCTGTGGGGAAGCAAGATTTATTCTAATCCCATCTCTCAATTGGATCATAAATTTGTTTGGGTTGAAAGTAGACCTTTAAAGATCATCGTGTTGAACCCCCCCGCCATCAGCAGGGACATCTTTCACCTTTTCAGGTTGCTCAGAACCCTGTCTAACTTGACTTCGAACACTTCTAATGCTGAGGCATCCACATTTTCTGTGTGTAACCTGTTCTAGTGTCTCACCACCCTCATTGTAAAAAAAATTCTTCCTTAGATCCAAACTAAATTTTTCCTCTTCCAGTTTCAAATCCATGTTCCTTGTCACTACAGGCCTTTTTACAAAGTCTTTCTCCATCTTTCTGATAAGTTCTCTTTTGGAAGTTGGTTGGTCCAGCTGCTTTTGCCTTCTGGAAAGGTTCTTATTTGACTGCAGGATTTTTTTTATTCTCAATTGTATTTTCCTTTATTCTTTCTTTTCAAGTTTTTATGGATAAACGGATGTTCATGGGGAAAAAAAATTCTTTCTAAGTATTCTCTCTCCTCCTGCAACTTTTCTCTACTTGAACTCAACATCATCTCTCTGTAGCGTAACAGTTATTTGCAGACTGTGGCTTCAAATGAGGCATAATCAGGAAGAGCAGATGAGTGAGTGGTGAAGAAGCATAGATCACATTTTCATGCAAATATACTACTAATAAGCTGAGGGAACAGCCCTGCTCTTGAACATAAACATGCTAGTTGGTGGAATTAGCATCTAAATTAAACCTTTTTCTAATCCTTCTAGAAGGTTGTAATTTGTTTTTTCAGTTCTGCCCTGTTACATGCAATTTCATTTGTTATATGTACTGCAGCCTAAGTAGTGATGTATCTTTTTTCTTTTTTTTTCTTTTTTGCAAAATACTATTAATCTTGATATATGAACCTGCCGTCATAGGATCATATGGAAATTCAAGTTGAAAGAGGCCATAGGAGATCTCTTATCCAGCCTCCTGCTGAGACAGCTATGAGATCAGATGGGTTTATTCAATCTGGTCATGAAGACCAACAAGTATGGAGACCATGCAGCCTTCCTTGGCAACCTGTTCCACTGTTTGATTGTCCTTGAGGCTTTTCCTCTCATTATATTAAATCTGAAATGCTCTTGTTTCAATTTATGGCTGTTTCATGCTTCCATCCTGCACTGTTGTGAAGAGCCTGCTCGTGTGTTGTTGATAAGGTTGTCTGGAAGGATGCTCCTAAGTCCTGCTTGAAGCCTATTCTTCTCTGGGTTTGACAAGCCAGGTTCCTTCAACTTCTCCTCACAGGGAAAATGTTCCAGCCCTGAACATCTCAGCTTGCCCTCCACTGAAATCACTCCTGTTTATTGAAGTCTGGTGCTGGTGGGCCCAAAAGTTTCTCTCTATCTACAGCTCTTGGTTTACAGAAACACTTTTGTACTCTTCTTTCAGCACTTTTGAGGTATGGAAACGCTGTAACTCAGAATTCAGCTACTCTAAGAACTAATATTACAGGTATTACTGTGTAGACAACGGGGTTTTCATGTTGGATGGTAACTTAAGATGTGAAAATCATAATTTTGCTGAGTTCTAATCCAAGCAGCAAAACCAGTTCTGAGAGATAGGAAAAAACTTTAGTGAGTTCTAAATCTATCAAGAATATACAACTGGGATGTGATAATTGCTCTGTCGAGATGTATCTTGAGAAGAAAAGCAACACATCTACTTTTGTGATTTCATCAAGAAAGCTGGCCATTTTCTGATTCAGAATTATTTTTTTCCAATTCTGTTAAAGAGGTTCGGTCGTACTGGTTCTTATCAAGTCTAACTGAACTCAACAGAAGAATTTGATTCAGACTTGAAATCTGCTATCCAGATACTTACTTGCTGAACTGCCCGGAAAAGAAGCAGTTGAACAGGAAAACAGGAAAGTTCACTGGTTTTGTTTTTCTTTCTCCTCTTCCTGGTCCTTTTCTCCCACAGTTATGGTTGATCATCCTGAGAACTGCTGGAGCTGTGGGAGCATTGAGCAGAGTGCAGTGAGGCAGTTCAGGGAATGCCTCTGGGTATTTATTGTATTGTGTATCCTACTTCCACTCCCTGCAGTTTTTAAAGTCCTATGTGCACGAGCAACTCGTTATGTTTTTGTCTTTGTGCCTGGGACGTTTTTTGAAAGTGAATATCCCAAACTGATTAGAGCATGCTACAATAATGCTTAATTTCTCTGAGTTTGTCGGTCTGGAACTTTTTCAATCTCTGTCCAAAATATTAGAAATGAAATGGCGAGTAGAATTTCTGCTTTGATTTTAAAAACCCTCTAAAGAAATAGCAAGCTAGAAATCCCTGCTAGTGCCTCGGGTGCTGTATTCCACCTTTGCTAATCAGACATACATGAAAGTCTTTCCAAATAGCCTTTGAAGACAGAACTGAAGCAACTGATGTATTCATTTCTCCCGCATGAAAATGACCTTTTGCAAGGGCTGAGATATTTTCACGAGTGCATATTTTCCCAGTAAGGTGTTTCTTCTTTCTCTCTTTTTTTTTTTTTTTTTTTTTTGGTTGTTGTTGTTGTTGGGTTTTGGGTTTGTTTTTAATTATTTTTAAAGGCTAATATCTCATGTACTTTGAAGTTCAGGTGGAAATGAAAACAAGTTTTAGCATCTCCCTAAAATCCTTCAAAATCCTGGAGGTAAATTGTACCTAATGATCTTGCCTATTTAAATCTCTCCAGCCTGTTCTACAAGATAATGTTTAAGTTATTTTGATGTTTCCTTACAATAAGAATGTTTTTTCTTTTGTCCTCATTAACTCTCCCTGGTGAAGGCAGAATGCAGTATTATTAGAGGAAGTTGTATTTTGCTCATTACAATCTGAGTAATGAACACACATCATTGCCTTAATTTGAAAGCAGTTTGCAGAATTGCCATGATGGGAAGTAAAGTGTCACTGGCAAAGTTCGTGTTTTTAACTTGTACAGTATGGAACCAATGTTCTGCTGCTCCCAGGCCACTGGCTTCTGGCAGAGTTGCTGAAGAAAGTCTTGCTGAGTGTACCAGTAAACAGCATGGAACAATTTCTGATGTTGTCCCATCCTGAGAGATGGTTTAGTTCAGTCTGATATCTCTGTGTGTCTGTGTAACTGAGCCATTTCGGTGTATTTCTGTAGGTATTTTGTTGTGTAAAATTGGTTTTGCAGAGAGTTCAAGGATACGTGGCACGCTCAAGGCCACAAGTAATTTGTAGAAGAGGTATTTGGAGTAGTGTGTTAATGCAAGTAGCAGATCAAAAATAGTCATCACCTTTTTCAGTAAAAGCAAACCTCTTTTCTTCATCTGACAGGAGGGGTAAAAGAGGTGTGGAAAGCTTGAAAAGAAGGTTTTCAAGTCTTTAAGGAGTTTCCTTAAAAGTTGGTTGGGTTTTTGTCATGAAAATTATATAGGCATTTTAGAAAACCATTTCTTGATTATCATCATCTGCACTGTATTGACAGGACTGGAAGCAAACAGTAAGGTGTCACAGAGATACTGTGTCAGCTGCAGTTTCTTGTTCACAGCCATTAACTGAATACCAAAGGACTGATGCTGACTCCCACCAGCCTGAGCTGTCAGGCATCAGTTCAGGCATGTGAACTAAACCTCTGCTTTAACAGTAAGAAATGAACTTTGGAATGCAGTGTTCAGTACTGTAGAAATGCCATCCTTTTATTAAAAAAACCACGTTTCAGTAATACTAGACGAGACATAATGTTATTCAGCTACCACAAGTCAGTCTGACTTTTCCACAGATGAAGGACAGGTGGTGATGTTGGAGGATGTGCCCCTCAGATATACTGCCAGAAGAATATTGACTTTTAGACAATTTTTCCTTGCTGTGTTCAGAGGGCAAGTTTGATCAATGTATTGTAAGAAAGATAGTTTAAAATATTCATTTGGCTCAAATCAAGAGAGATGGCTGCCTGAAAAATGATGCTGCTTCACATGGCTTCCTGAACATTATTTTCCACCCATAAACCTGTCATTCTTTTTAAGTGATAATGCTTATTTGTTCAAGAGCCAAGATCATAATTTGGTTAGGAAGTTATATTTGGGTATTTTGGTTTTGCTATAGAAAGTTAATGGGATTTATGCAAAAATTTCTTGATTGCTTCAATGAATGTTCTCCCAGGGAAATAAACTTTGATCTTAATCTTCATGTTTAGATTTGTAATGCCCTTGGCAATATACATTTACATGAATTTTTCATTCATTGCTTTATAATTGGAAGTTTCATTGAGCATTCTATGAGTCGGCAATGCATTCCTCTCAGGTGCACCTTGCAAAGCTTACTTTCTCAATTTCACAGTTACTCAAAGGTTATCAATTTCTACCTGTAGCAAAGCAGAAAGAGAGTTATAAATGTTTGCCTTATTTATCTTTATTAACAAATCAGCTATAGGAAGGCTGCTAATTGCACGGCCTTACTGAAGCACAGCTACTGAGTTCCTAAGTCATGTGTGTGACCTCTTGAACTCCAGTGGTGGCAGAGATACCTGAAAGCTGATCATGTGTGAGAATCCTACACAGTATAATGTAGGAAACAAATAGTGAAGGGGAACTACAGTGCTCATGCCAGTGTTGGAATAATGTGTCTGTATCCCTGCCTTGTGTACCTTTTAGGTTTTGTCAGCCAAGTTAGAAAAAAAAGTGCTCTTTTAAAAGTTCTTTAGAGAGTGATCTCAGTGCAGCTATTTTAAGATGTATTTAAGATTTATTTACACTTGACACTGTTTCCACCAGCATTCTAGGGAAGACTCCAGTGTCCCTTTCACTCCTCCACTAAAGGAACTGTCTCTGAGGCGTTTATTAGCCCCACTTGTTTTGTTAATGAACTGATTCACTGTCTCTTGATTTTCTTGCAGAGCTTGTGACAGTAGCCAGTGAAGTGTAAATACATCTTAAATATGTTTCGACTTCCAGTGAAGTGGAGTCAGAGGCTGCAGTGTTAAGTGTTGAAATGAGTAGGGGGAAGGGCTGTGTCCTTACTCTTCTCACTGTCTTCAGCCTCTCTGCCTCTGCTAGGTAGGTTTTACACATACACAGTATCTTTTATTTTCTGCTAATGGCATGCAGGATGTGCTTATGCTGTGTGCTGGCTGGAATGACCCAGCATTACGGGAACCTGCTTGGTCCCTGTCAGGAGAGAGCAGTCTTTTCCTTCCTGTTCATTGTTTCCTCAGAACTTGTGCAGAAGGGCTTGGGACTCGAAGGGGCTGGAGCATAGCCTGTAGGAGGGTAAGGAGTGTTTGAGGGTGCAGGACTTGCTGGGATGCTGATGGACTGGTGTGTAGAGCAAAGGGTGTCCAATGTGACAGAGCATCTTTTGCATACTCTGTATACAGAATAGTCCTTGGAACAAACTATCCCAGGATGAACTACAGCACTGGAAGGAAACTGGTTCATCCAACCTAAAAATAGGGTCTAAGCACAGACTAATATACATAAAATGTACATGATCAGACTGGATCAGGGCATGGAATGAATTGAAGAAAGTAGCTGTGACAAGGTTGTTGTACCTTTTATTTTCAAGGACATGGTGTCTGTGCCTCCAACAACAGATGAAAGAATTCCTTTTCTTTGTCTCAGTGGCTTAAATTTTGTATCTAATTTCTGGATTTGCTTTGTTTGTATTCCAGGCACTGTTTTTGTGATGATGCTTCCTGCTGCGGTAGAGAACCCTTTTGTATCTAGTATTTTCTTCCTGAGGGAGCTCTGTTCATTGGTGTGGCAACTTGATTACATCCTTTTTTTTTTTTTCCTGATAACATTTTTAGGTTACCAGGAGGCATTTGCTGTAATCCTGGGATTATATCTGTGACTGGTTTTTTGCTTCTTGTCCAATTAATTAACATCCTTGAAAAGGCATGGATTGAGGGCTGTTTCCCTGTATCTGTTTACATGCCTGTGTTATGTACAGTGCATCAGTGGCTGGACGGAGACATCAGAAAAGTTTCTGAGGCTGTAGATGAGCACCAGGTTGACCACCAGCCAGCAATGTGCCCTTGTGGCAGCAAAGGGTATCGGCCTGCTGAGCTGCATTAGGAAGAGCATTTCCACAGTTAAAAGGGGTGAGTCTTGTCCTTACATTCAGCAGTGCTGAGACACATCTGGAATTCTGGGTTCAGTTCTGGGTTTTCCAGTCTAAGAGACACAGACCTACTGAAGCAAGTCTCGTGAAGGACCATGAGGGTGAGTAAGGGCTTGGTTCATCTCTCAAACATGGAAAGGCTGAGAGAACCTGCCTTGTTTAGTCTGGAGAAGAGAAGCTTTGTGAGGGGTGTCTTATCAACGTGTATAACTGCCTAATGAGGGTGTAAAAGCAATGGAGCCAAACTCTTTGTAGGGGTATCTGAAGATAGGACAAGAAGCAATGGGCTGAAACTGAAATACAGGAAATCCCATTTAAGCATAAGAAAAACCTTCCTGGACCTCTTTGTGCAAAGAAGACCACTTGAAAGTCCCAGTTTGTTTGACAAACATTACAGAAAAAGCTAATTTTTGATACTGAGATCCAAAGGAGAATTTTCAAATGTCAGAGCTGACTGAATACAACGTAACAGCTTTTTGTATATAAATGAGTATTTATTATGGAGTGCAGACACACAACAGTCAGTTTCTTCTGAAGAAATCTGGCAGTGGAGAGTGCAAAGCAAGAAGATATTTAGGTCATCTCTTTCTTGCTTATGTTATTTGGCAAGTACCCTGGAAAGGAGTGGTCAAATTCTGTTCACAGTAATGCTGTAAGTGAGGAGCTTCTCCTGAACTCCTCTGCGTATCTGAGAACAGAACTTGCCACTCTGTCTCCAGCCTAAGGAGTTTGCATTCTGGTTCCATTCCTGCCTTCACGTGGCTATCTCTGTCAGAGAAAATACACTGCAGCCAGGCCTGCGATGTCTAATTGTGCCTGCTAAAATAGCTCAGCGAGAAGATGGGACTTGCTCTATTCTGCCTGTACAGATTTACTTAGGGATTGGAAGCTGATAGAGCTTTAATACCTTCACTAAAACAGGAAAGTGAAGGCTTCACGCTGGACAATGCAGTACCTCTTTATGTACAGTCTACCCTGCAAAATATTTAACATTTTTAAATGTTTAAAGGATTGGGATTGTCTGTGGTTGCAGTGTTCCTGGTAACTCTGGGCCATTCCATAAAAGGTACAAGCCAAGGATTTCAGTTCCCGCCTGAACCTTTCCTCACACCACAGATACATTTTCAAAATTTTCTAGTATGAACTTACCTGAAAAATTGTCTCTGCTACTAGTTCTAACTTTTGCATAAATTTCCATGGGTGTTGCAGAAGATTAAAGTTCTGCCTAGTTGTTCATTTTCTCGCGTCTGTCTCCTGACAAACAAAGCTGGAGTAATGAGAACCATAGAGCGGAGTTTGGTCAATTAGATGTTCTTTTTCATAAATAAAAAGGTGAAAAGCACAGAGAGCTGGAACTGTTCAGTGAGCTAAACATGCAGAGGAGTGATGTAGATGACTAAGTGTGGGAAGGTTAAACTTTCTAAGCGCTCCTGAAGATCAATTTGCTAGGCACCTGCTGTTTGCTTTCTATTTTATGGATCTAGGTCAGGAAGAAACTAATGGACATCTCACATGCTTGACATTTATTATTTTTAGTCATTTCTTGGTTCCCTTTATTGATGGCTCTCACACACTGATGGTGTTGAAAGCTGCCCTGAAGACATTTGCATTTGAATCAAAGTCTGGCTATTCAGGGAGAAAGCCAGGTCACATAAAAGTCAAGATGTTCCCTCCCAATGAGACAGTTCCCTCTCTAAAATAAGCCAATAACCCGTTCACTTAACACATTAAAATGACAGATAAAATGCCTGAGGCACAGTCATATTATGTGAGTTCAACAGAGTGAAGACATAAATGGCTTTCCTTTATACCTACATTTGCCCTCAGGATGCTTTGGTTTTCTTAAGCTATGAAGGTTGAAGTGCTGATATTTACGTATCATTAGTTCAGAGGTAAAGGTGAGAACGCCAGCAAAGGTCCTCAGGCACAGTGTTAGGGTGTCATTGTCACTGGCTAATTGGTGCTTTTCAGAACTACACATGTTGGTTAAACAGGCATGCACGGGAGACAAACAGAGAGATAGACCTACATGAGTACAACATATTAGATGCCATTACAGGGCAAAACAGAATTGATGGGAAACTGGGAAATCAGCTACTTCTTGAGAATCACACAACCTCCTTGCTTATGCCAGGAATCTGTGTTGTGGCACTTCTCTGCTATAAATATGAAGTAGATAGAAGCCCTAAGTGGTGGTGTGCCAATGCCTGTAGAGAATCTGTCTCTTGATGAGAACTCTTGACTTCCCTTCAAAGCATTGGCAAAAGCTGAAGTTTTTTAACTTATGTAAGCAGACAATTAGACCTTTTATATTTAGCTCATACTCAAGGAGTACCTCTGGGATGTAGCAATGTCATTTCTTGTTATCTTCACTAGCATGTGATAACCCTCATGGGCGATGGATGAAACTAATTGTTCAATTTGCCCATCATTCAGCAGACTGAAGAAAAGCATTTTAAAATTCCCCCTGAAAACACATGAAGAGAGAAATTCAGCACACCCAAACCCAGGCCTTTTTTTCATACGTCTTTACTGCATTGATAAGAGAAGTGCCATGAGATACTTTAAGTATGTCTTAAAGTTTAAATAAATAGTGTAGAGTGTTTAGGTAGGTAAATTTGTTAGGTTTAAGGGTATTCATGTGGTCGATGAATGGAATTGCTCTGTGTGCTTTGCTACGTCTGAATCTGGAATTAAAAGGGCATTGTGTCCAGGCTGGTTTCTGAACAGGGGTTTTACAACGCTGCTCTGAAATAATCTCAGCTGGGGCCAGATGAATGTAAAGCTTCCCGACCGATCTCTGTCCTGCAGGCTCTATTTCAGTTCTAGTAGGACAGTGTACTACACAGGGAGTCTATACTAGTATTCTTTCTGCTTTTATTTTAATGTCAGGAGGAAAAAAAATCAATGCATCAGGAGCTCTTTGAAGCTGTTTTGGTATTTTGGAAGGATTATACTCTTTTTCTGTGTCAAGCATATTAACATTTCCAATTATGCTCGCTGTCAGTGGGGACAAATAAACACTTTTTACCTAAGAGTTGCTGCTTGCTGTTGCAGAAGAGACTTGTACATTGTTCCCTGCCATGGGGATTCATTTTTTCCATGTCATTTCTGCCAGAACTGGGTAGAAATCAAGCTAGAACTTTATTTTGATGTGCATCAGCTCCATTTTGAGAGCACACCTACCTTATTATTAACCCTTCTACTTCTCTGAATACCAATAATATTATACTGTTTAATAAAACAGCCCTTGATTTTAAATGGGAAAGATATGGGTTTCTGATATGTAGTAGATAATTGTTGTAATAATTAACTGATACAGATGTGTCCCATAAGTTATCAAGTAATCCTAGTTAACAATACTTGTTCTACACAGCCCTGAGTCATGAAAGCTTGATAAATAATTAAAGATCAGTCTTGACTATATGAGCACATGACAATGTATTTGTATTTTTAATTCGGGCAGTCTGTATCATGGCAATTGCATAATGCTAGCAAAGGGCATAACCAGAATTACAGATACCTTTAGGCAATAATAAGAGTTCTGCTATAAGCTTTGTATAAATTGCCCTTCAAGGGAAAATGTGACCTTTGTGGAAAGCAAGCTGTTTGTTCATTTATAGTCAGAAAAACCACTAAGGAAGGGAGCTAAGCGGGTTTACAGAAACTAAAGTGTGAAGATAAGAATAGCTTAGTTGAAAAGACACTTTCCAAAGCTAAAAAGAGTGATGGTTGAGGAATAAAGGTGATTTGAAAATTTCTGATTTCTCCTGGAGTGCCTTGGCTTGCATATGTTGACTCCCAGCTTGAAGGTGGCACCTTCTTCAGGCAGAAACAGAAGTCACGTTTATTGCCGTCCTGTGCGCAGATGGCTGCGTGTCCTGGGCTGGCTTTGAACCTGTCAAAAGGGATAAGGGTCATTTCATTTGAAAAAGTACACCAGGTGAGACATCATTGTGGTTTCTTCTGGCCCATCTCATTATTTAAGCTTTATAGCAAGGCAGTATGGTGGCTGTTATATAACTATTATTGACCATATTTGAGATTTTATGTAGCACGTACTTACGTGCTGCTTTAACGAAGGTAGAATCTACTTTGTAGATTTACAGAGGGGACCAGAATAAAGAGATGATAACAAGACACAAGTTATGTGTTCTGTCTGGACAGTATGTCAAAGCATGCCACGTAAACCTTTGGTAAAAATAGGCACTGGAGCTCTTTGCCTGTATTGCAGAGGGCAAGCAGTTTGCAGGGATTAACTGCAGAGGCGGGCAGCTGTTTATGGTTTCTTGCTTCACACTTGAGCAGGTCCAAGCAGCTCCTGGGAATTACTTTAGCAGCCTGAAGCTCCCTGGCTGCTTCTGAAAAGTGAGATTTGATGGACTCTTGAGGGGAAAGAATGAAATGAAAACAATTCTGATCCTGCCATGGGCTACTCCTGGAAGGTCCTACTCACTTTCTCAAGGTGTCAAATCTTTTGCATAGATTATGATCCAGTTTTTCAGTGCTTGTTCTGATGTCATTCTCAGAGACCCTACAAACATGTACCCTCCAGCAGACCAGCTGGAACACTTGGTGTAGCTGGAGTGTTTGGTGGAGTCTGCAACTGGAGACTTTGCTTTTCAAAAGTAGCTTGGATAGAGTTGGAATTTTAAATCTGTGAAGCAGCGCACTTGCCGATGTGCTCTCTCCTATCACAGAGGTGCTGTGCTGTGCTGGTGCTGGGTTGGTGCTCATCAGTTTATTGCTGTTCCCAGCATGACTCACTGGGCATCCGTAGACGTGGCACTCTCAGAATTAGCAGATGTAGGCAGTATCACAACCTTGCTTGGTGTGGGAGGGGAAAGCACAGATTCATAAATGACAGGGGTGTGCTCAGTTCCTTCAGTTCATGGGGAAGTCCTTGCTGGGAAAGAATTGCCCAGGGAGTTTTTAGAGTATTGCCTTTCTGGGCTGAAAGCAAGGCTTTTTACTTGAGTGAGATACAATTGGTAATTCAGTCTTTTGGAAGGCAGTTTAATGAATACTTCTTGTCCACCCAAGAAGGTATAGCACTGTAGTCAACTCAGGTCTTTCTCTAAGTTGTTACAAGCATTTATTTTCTGCTAAGGAGAAAAAACCATGAACGAACAACAACAAAAAAATCACTGAAAACTGGCAAGCTAAGTGCATGTTATGAGTCTTGAAGAGAGAAATTTCTTCATCATATTTTAATAAAATATATATTGTTTCCTACAGTGTGTTATAATACCTCCTTTTCTTATGGAAGGAAAGCTGTGAAATTAATGCATTCTGAATAATGGTCTTAATATTAGGATACAAACAGTCACTGTTTTCTTACTCTCATTTTGAATATGTGCTTAAATAATGCTGAAGTTCCTTTTTCTCAGGTAAATTATATTTTATTCTTATTAAGAAACTGATTCTGTGGAGGCCTGTGTTCCTGCAGATCCTTCAGCAGTTGCAACAGTGATGCCTTCACCACATTAGGAACACTCCTCTGTGCCTAGCAGGATCAAGTCCTTTACTTTTGAAGACTTTTTTTTTTTTTTTAACTTTGCTTAACTTCAAGAGTAGCTTAGAAGTTTAGAAAGGCTTTGGCTGATTCTGTATAGGACGTGAGGATAAGAGTCTGTGTGAAATCAGAAGGAAAACAAGAGAAATGAAGCCCTGGAAATTGGAGATGCCTTTTCTTAAAATCCAATTATCTGCTGCGAAACAAGAAACAAGAGGAGAATAATTGAATGGGACAGTACAGAAAGTCTATCTTTGTAGTGCATTGAGCAGGACGTGTTTCAGCTGTCTGGCTGTTACATGAGCATCGTTATTTATCTGTTGGGAGCTTGCTTCTGACATTATCACTAAATTGGTCCCACAGTCTGTTGTCCATCATCTACAATAATTCTAAGATGCGACATCTCCTACTTGGTCTCTTTTACTTCCAAGAGCACAACAAACCAAACAACTGTACATTGTCTTGTAAAATAACTCAGCTCCCAGAAATTAAACATGTATTTGCAAAAGCTGTTTAATCATTTAGTTTTTGCCTCAGAACTAAACACCTCTCAAATGAATTGCTTATAAATGGCAATTTTATTTATGATAGCAAGGTCACAGGTGAAAAGAAAAGAGCATCTCAGTGCCTTTGTGAAGGGTGTTTTGAGGAAGGAGTTCAGTGAGACTTAGAGTCCTAGTGCATGGGTCACTGTGAGAAAGTGGCAGGAAAATGGTGAATCAGTGGGTCAGCAGCACTCAGCGCACAGAGAGCCTGTACTAAGTCACAGTCAAGCTTTGGTCTTGTTGCTTCTCTAAAAGTTGGTTTTGGGGTTTTTTTTGGTCTCATCATATTTGTCAAAGAGCTACCAGGCATATTTGCTATGATTTACACCATCAGTGTTTTAGTGTGTGTTAAATGGTAGCAAAATGACAACAGCACACTGCAGTAAGAGTCTCTTTGAAAGCTGGAAGTATAAGGAACAGCAAGATTTGGATTTTACAAGGCCAGTCTTTAATAAGATGGATTACAGGTTTTTCATGCCTGAGATACAGCACACTGAATACATCAGTGCAGCTGCTAGGGCCCTAGAAGCAGCAGCACAGCCGTGTCATGGTGCAGAGTACGGCTCATCAGCCCTGCTGATGGATACAGATATGCTGAGACACCTCCACCGTGCTGATGGGGCTGACTACAAGCACATTCTCCATGCTCCAGATGGGTCTATTAGCCTGGTGTTGGAGCCCTGAGACTTGTAAGGCACAAGAGCAGGAGGGTCAGAGAGGTTTATTAACTGCTGTGCAGAGTGGTGCCAACCCATGAAGAGCACTAATAATGCTGCTGAGCCTGAGCTAAGTGGTCTGTTCAGCACGTGGGTAGTGTGCAGGGCAGTGAGCTGGCTGCAGCTGCCCCAGCACAGTCTTGCTGTGAGATCTCTGTACCCACCCACGGACTGTGGCTCCTTGGAGCTGTGCAGGGATCTGCAGCACGGGGCAGGCTTAGGGCAGGGTGGTACCAGATCTCTGTCTTTAAGGATGGCATTGGAAAATCAGGCCAGGTGTCCCTCTAACTTGGTGTCCTGCCTCCTACAGCAGCTACTCCCAGCTGGTCCAGGAGGCTTGGGAGGAGCAGAACAGGGTTTGTGTTTGGTGGCTCATCCCTGTAAAACTCCATCAACTGAACCTGCAGCGGAGATGCAGTGATCTATATTTACTGTAGTCCTAATTTGGATAGCTTATTCACAAAGAAAAGTAGAATTTCAGCTGTCACCTCTGCCCCAAATCTGCTTAGGGAGCAAAGCTAGTATAAGCTCTTTTCTTCCCCATTGCCCCAGCTCCTTAGATATTGCAGGTGCCTGGGTATTTCTGAAATGAGTTTTCTGTGTTTGGCAAAGTTTACATCAAAATATACTGCACAGAACTTTATTTTAATATGGTAGATTCAGAACAGCCACTTGTTTATATAGATACTAAAATGTGACATTTAAATGTGAAACAAAATATCACTGCATAGTATGGTTGGCACCACTGACTTTTTAATGGGATAATACATAAAGCTATTGCTGTCATCTCACTGCTGATGACTGGAAAATGGAGGGATGGGAATTGTCAAAATTTTCAGCAATGTTGTTATTTTCATTGAACTGTTGTGCATGTTCTGACCTGTG
Source organism: Pseudorectes ferrugineus (assembly GCA_008033365.1). Lineage (NCBI taxonomy): Eukaryota > Metazoa > Chordata > Aves > Passeriformes > Pseudorectes > Pseudorectes ferrugineus. The sequence continues at coordinate 16,197 of QWTY01012170.1, forward strand.
CTCCAGATGCATGTACCTCTCTGACCCAAATGTAAAGGAAGATTCAGAAAGATGTGATACTGGCAGTGGTGGGGGGAGGGACTATAATCAAGCGGGTATACTTGTTCAGTAAAAAAGAAAATTTACATATGGATTAGTTGACCAAAAGACTGGTAACAAACCTTCAGTCTGAGAATAGATTTAGCATAAATAGTACATAAATCTTTGCACTACTAGTAATGTCATGTTTTTGAAAATATAT